>BQNB010002606.1:2451-14772 GCA_026074375.1 Tanacetum coccineum | reverse complement strand
TACGAATAAGAAAATTAAGCTAGATCAACATACCCCTATGGCACATTTTTGTAAACCTATTAAGCAGACTATCAACGAAAAGACTATGATGTGGCCAACCTGTGACCCAGACAAAAGCATGTACGATGGGGAGGTGAAATCTATGGGTATCCGAGGTCGGGAATTTAAGGTTTTGGTACTGCATATATGATAATGAAAGAAAGAACATAACGGGAATGGGAGTATCCTTCCCTAACTACCTTTTGGAAACTACAAGAAGTATCAAAACAATAGTTTAGTTTGGGGTGATAGATATGCCAAATGGTGCAAATGTTAGTCCCATACCAGGAACTCCGTCTCAAGAATTCAACGACCTTAGGCCCAAAAATTATACCTTTAAGGAATGGACATTAATTAAGGTTGGACATACTAACATAAGTAAACCTGTGAAAAAAGCGTTACTCAAGTTATGGCTAGTTGACTGTTTCTAAGACGAATCAGTTTTTGTCAAAAACCCACTTTCTAGGAGTTTTTATGATTATAAATGGGTATTTGATTTAGAAATTGACCAATTAGTTGATGAATATGAACATGGGATTGAAAAAAAGTACATATGCTTGACAAGATATGGGAATACTATAAAGATGTCCATAGAGATAATACATATTGGTGGCATGACCACGGATTTGAAAAAGAAGAATGTGATGAAATGGAAATAGAAGTTGAAAAGTATGATCCACCTGAAATTCAGGTTGAAACATTCAAAGTTAGGAAATATTCATTTAAAGGTGGACAAAAGTTTGTTTGTGTGACCAAAGAAGAGGATGATACTTTACCTCTCGAAAGAAGAAACGGATCAAGATTCAAAGAAATGATCCGGAAGGAGTTTGATAAAAAAAACCAACGACAAAACGTAAAGTGGGCACGAGTCTAACTTAAAGACTCATTAAAAAACAAAGTGCTTATCGGGAGACAACCCGTCCTTTTATCAATAAATTTAATTTTCCGTATATTAGTTGGTTTGCATGTTTTACTTTGTATTGCAGGTTCCAGTAGTTAGGAGGTAACTTTCAAGACCGACTCGGCCCGTAATTGTGTGGTAGCTTTGCTGATTTAGCAGCAGTTACGGCGTAATATACATGTTTACGCCATTACCTATTAAATTACGACGTTAACCTTATTATGGTTACGCCGTATAAATATTAACAAAAATCTTAAAAATATATACTACATGATTACTGCGTAACCATCGGAGTTACGCCGTAACCTCTTTCTGAAAAATCTTAAAATTAAGTTTTAAGCATTGCTTAACCTTGTATTTATCTAAATGTACATTGTGGGTATGTTCCCTGGAAACCCTCACGAGACTCCACTCGTCCACTTGAGTCGCCAATTGGTTTAAAAGGCTTGTTGCATATGCTAAATGCAATCGTGATTCCTACGAAAGTGAGTTAGGTTTGTATAACTTGTATATTTATGTTTGAGCGATTTTACGCTGCTAGTTTGTTTTAGTGATCACAGGGAAAATGAGCTTTGCTCACGATGGAGATTTTTTTGATTTCTCCACCGGCTTACTATATTTTATATGTCCAGAAGCAATGCTCAAGGGAGTTTCTTGTTCTAATTCTACTCTTCCTTTTTATTTGATTTCCTTATTGTACAATAGGGACATTGTACAAAACAAGTGGAGGGATGGGAGTAGAATTATCACTTGACCGATTCTTGCCTTCGATTTTCAAGTTTTCTTTGAAAAATGATGTCGATTTAAAAAAAATTTAACATATTTTTCTTACTAAACTAGAATTAATTTTTGCCGAATGCACATTACCCTTTATTATTACTTGGTGAGGTTTAAGCCTAATGTTTTGTTTTCATCTCATTATACAAAAATCCACTAAAATATTGAGTGTACCGGTAGTATTGTAGACTTTAGAACTTGGCATGTACATCATTTCGAGACCTAATTGATAAGTAGGAATAGATGGTTCGAGAAGGCAACATTTAGGAATTCACTCAAATAAGCCTATATGTGTGTGTTTATCGACTTGTTACACTGACTTGTCGACCTCCCGTGTTAAAAAACCCTCTTGTTGCACTCATCATTAGTGCAAAATACCCCTAGATCACCCTTATTTAGCCAATCTATGTTTTCACCCAATACTATATGTTTCCTCATCGATATGTGTGTAGTTAGGGGGGGGGGGGGGGGGGGGGGGGGGGGCGAGGGGGGTGCGCGGGGGCGGTTTCACCTTAGCCTACCCTGTAGTCTTAATTCTCTTTGTGTTGAAATTTCTGGCTACTTAAGTTCATGGTTCGGGGGAATGGGAACGAGAATTATATGCATTCGTGAAAGACCAATCAGTTATGATCTATAAAGACCCCCGTATCACCACTTTCGACATTGTTTATCTCAAGTGGGGGGATGTGCGTATAATATCGAATGTTGCAGAGACAATAATTAAAGATATAAACTCCTGTAACATTTGCATATTATGAAGAAAATGAAGAAAAGAGGGTGAAACAAAAAGCTACCCATGTGCTAAAAATGTAAAGATGTCGCAAAAAAAGAAATTATAAAAAAATGAACAAGCTAGTAGCCCATGTATTTTCCAAGACATCTTTGTACAATGGAGCTAGTAGCCTCATTCTTACACCATGTCATCCCAATACTCACGTGAAGAAGTGGAGCTAGTATCCCAGTTACTAAAAGACAATTTTCTGAATTAAAACTCTGGACCATTGGAATGGACAGTAACTAGTTTATGACAACCTAAGATTATTATTAGGCTATTAGTTTATGTGTTTTATTAATCCCCATTAAATGTGTATCCCATGTCTATCCCTAGACCCTTTATCACCCTTTTAAAATCAATATACCCTTGTTTTCCTTAAGAATTATTTAGTCCCAATTCTACCTGGTTCAGATTTGTGTGCTTATCCAAGCTTATGAAGAATACAGTTATACAGTGCAATTAAGCGATCACCCCTAAAAATTGAAAACACTTAGACCAGTGGAAGCTGAGTGACCATTTTATCCTCTTTTCTGAGGTTGTTCAGCTTTGAATTTTCTAGCATAAGAGTTTTATAAATCATTTCTTGAAGTTATTCGCGGAAATCTTTTTATGAAAATTCTAACCGTTTACTTGAGGGTCAAGCAGAAGATCAAGTGGGGGAGATATTTCATCACATCAAATTAATTAATATCTTTTTTGTGGCAAAAATACCCCTTATTACCTGAAAATGTTTCACAAACCTCGAAAACGAGATATTTTCTATCATTTTGTAGTTTTTAGGTGAAATGCAGGAATGTGACAAGAAACAAGGGAAAAAGGACTTAAAGTGTAAATTCTAAAGGATGTTACAGCGTAACACAAAAAATGGTTACACCGTAACATATATTTAAGCAAGCACGATGATTCAAAGGTACCACGTACTGCGTAACATATATAATCTATAACCCGTAACCATGTAGACAACAACTCGGGGAATGAAATCTTGCCAAAGTTAGAGTTACAACGTAACACAATATCTAGTGACCCCGTAACCATAAAGATCCACATATATGGAATGAAGATCACAAATTTATGTAATTATTTGACGGTTATGGTGTAACACCTTTTGTGGTTACGCCATAACCAATCAGAAGTCAAAATTGCATTTATTACAAGTTTGCTGAAGGGTTTACGGTGTAAACTAAAAACTGGCGTTTACGGTGAAACCAAATGGTTACGGCGGGTAACCAAAATTTACGTCTACACGTCACCATACCAAGTCCATTTTTGCCAATAATTTGGCATCTGTTCGACATCAACAAGGTTCACGCACGTAACCCAAAAATCAGTTACGCTGTAAAACCACACTCATAAGCCCATATAAAATTTTTTAATCAGTCGAATTCAGCCCGTAAGAATCATCCTTCTCCCTCCCCTCTGAGGGGATGACTAGGACATCTCCTCAAGTCGTTTTTCAGTACTCTCCAGCCTTTCAAAAAGGAAGAATCCGGTCCCGATCACATAATAAAACATTTGGTTCTGATTATCATTATTGTTTTTGTCTTACTACATTAATTGACGATAATATTGATTGTATGAATACAGTTTTTGGCTAAGCTTACCTTATTAATTATCATTCTGATTCAAAATTCTTGCTAAATTGTGATATGGCATATTACTTCGACCATAAGAATGCCAAATATGATGCTCGCTCACCATGACCAGTGGGACAAATCCCTGTTACTATAAAGGCTATAGGGGCTGGGATTTGCGAGATAATTGAGGATTAGATGATCATTCAATCCGTGCTTTCACATTAAATAGAATAAGTGGATCATTAAATTAATTAATAAGTAATTAGGAGCATATCTCCTTCTCTTCTTTCGTACCTAGTTTCATTATTCATTAAGATTTAATATTTTCATCAAAACAGCCTTTTAAACGTGACAACCAACTTAAACTCAGATTTGTAACCGCCTTTTAGCTCTTGGGACGACCTCGGATTTACCAAAACTACACTACTCACGATCGGGTTCTTTGCCCGTTAATGCGTTTGTAAGGTGAATCGAGTTTTATAAATTTAAAACTTGGTAAATAATTATTTAAAATAAAATACGCATCAAACATTTTTAAACATTATTTGTATTAACAATCTACCCCTTTTTGATGATGACAAAATATAAAATCATTTTGTATAAAATTAAAGGTTTTAAATTATTAATGAGTTTTCATTCCATTTCTCCCCATTTTTGTCAAATTCAAAAAGGATGATCGTCGAATTGTTGTAGAAAGAAAGAAGTCGATGATATCAAGACTCCCCCTTGATGTATGCTCCCCCTCGTTTGGGGCACCAAGGGATCGATCTTACAAAAATTGTTTGCTATAAAACAAAGTTAGTAGTACAAGTGCAAGACAATAACTTCTCAACTTATAGCAATTCATGCAAGTTAAATCATAAAGTGGTTTTATTCATTACTTAATAAGCGCATACAAGAAGCATTGATTGCAATAGAACTAAGACTTAACAAAGAAACATTCATTCATACACTACATCACAAACTAAACATACTACATAAAGTAGATATAAGTCTTAGATGATCCTTGATTTATAGGAAATGACTTTGAGCAAAAGGGTTAGGGTAACCAATTATGAGGTGATATGACCTAGTTTTCAAGGATGAGATGGAGAGAGTAAATTCATGGTAGAGGTGAGAAGATAAAATTCACTCTCAAAAATATATATAATATAATATATAATACGTATATTAAAACCGGGTAAGGTATGATTCACCCGGTACCCGGTTCCCCAATGACTAGTGAAATTGAAACCTCGTTTAAGCTTGGATTCTGATTTGAATGTAGCAAAGATATGATTTGATTATTTAAAGCTACAATTAAAATGGACAATTAAAAACAATTAAACTAATACGGGAATAAAACGCGACAAATAAACAAGTAAACTAACTTTAATCCCTAAAAATTTAAACTAAAATTCTAAACCTAAATTAGGATAAAAGAAAATTTTAGGAAAAAGAAAAACATTTTTTTTAGTTTTTAGATTAAAAGATATGATTTTTCCAAAATTTAAACTAATTAAAAACTATAAAAGTAATAAAACTCTTTAAAATAAAGTCCTAAAAGTTTTATAAAAATTTCACTAATAAAAGAGAATGCGCAGAAATTTTCTAAAAATAAAAGCCCTAATTTTTATCTTTTTATAAAAGTTTAATTAAACTAATTAAAACCTAACCCTAATTATTAATTAAAACTAAATTAACTAATTAAAAACTAACTTAGGGACTAACTGTGTACAAAAGAACTTAAGGAACTAACGGGGCAAAAACATTTATAACGTTCAAGTATAAACAAGAAACAACTAAAACGGAAAAATTTAAACAAGGATAGGTCCCGAGAACCAACTCCGACAACAACTAAGTTTTCAATTTATAAGCTCAAATTCGTAAAAGTGCTTATTAACTAAAAAACTTAAAAGAGCAAAGTTTATAAAGGAAGCTAGGAGGAACAAACATTACTTAAAAGCACTTGGGCTAAAACCAACAAAAAGCTCAATAAGAGCTATTTTCAAACTGACCCCCTTAGAAGGAGGCCGTACTCTTGGTTTATGAAATAAGCTATAAAAAACTCAACACTAATTCAAAATGTAAAAGGAAAGAAGTTCTAATGAGCTTATAATATACTTAATCTATAAATGAAAAGAAATAAAGGCTTAAACTACTTTTAAGCTACTGAAATTGATCATGAATTAAGCAAACTCAGGAATTAAGCTAAAATGCACAAAATCAAATTAAGCTCGAAAAGCAAATCTAGACTATGAGCTTCTGAAAACTAATTAAACAACTTATAAACTAACTATTTAAGCCATAAAAACTACTACATTAAGCTAGAATTCAGATTTTAAAAACTTAAATATTAATCCTACTGTTTTTGGTTTTTTAAGTATTTTTGTGATTTTGACAGCTAAATTAAGCCTAATGAAACTACAGCTAGAAAATAGATTTAAGACTTATTCTGATATAAGGCTATAACTAGACCTTAACCACTTGATCAAGATCCTAAATCCTATTCTTACTTAACTAAAAATTAAGCTAAAGGTAGCAGTACTAACTATTACAGCAGTACTAACTTGTCAGTTAGTACTGGTGCATGACTACGCGCGAACCAACCCTTCTTTTTATGTATCAATAAGTAAATATAAATATAAATACACAAAAAGGATCAGAACCCGCGAGATCAAGAAAACCGGAAGCAGTATAGAGTGTTCCCGGGTCGTTATGTCCCAACGAGGCTGAAATGGAAAATCGCAAGACGATTGATGATTTGTGTTTGGATGTCACAAGGAATGATTTGGCACTAAAATTTATAACAATAAGCAAAAACACATAAAAATAGCAAAGAGAATAAACTAGAACAAGAATCAAAACTAGGAATGACAAAAACACGTTAAAACTTTAAACTAAGACACAAATAAGCTCAAATAAACTTAAGATAAGTTAAATAAGCTAAACTAACTCTAAATAAGCAAATGCAAAAAGAAATTAAGCTAAATTAAACAAGATAAACACAACAGTACTAACAACAATACTACCAGTATTAACTACCAGTACTAACTTGGAGTTAGTACTGCTAGGCTAAAGTTAGTACTGTTAGTGTTAGTTAGTACTGCTACCTTTGAAATCCAAGAAAATGAATCTGCATTACTAACTATAGTTAGACTGGTAGTGTAATTTTTAAATGCTGTTCTAAAAATGAACTAGCAGTACTAACTTAGAGTTAGTACTGTTAGTGTGAAGTTAGTACTGTCCTAAAAATGAACTAGCAGTACTAACTTGGAGTTAGTACTGGTAGTGTTAAGTTAATACTGCTCCAAAAGTGAACTAGCAGTATTAACTTATAACTAACAGTTTTAACAAGTAAACACTTATTCATTACTAAGTAAAGAAAGTAAGTGTAAACACTTTTAACCAGCAAATAACAAAATAAGCACTTAAAACAGTTCTGCAGAAAATAGAACAATAAGGAAAAGAAAAACATACAACACCCTGGCTCAAAACAGGGACAAACAGAGACACTACAAGCTCTAGCTTGTATAAAACAAGCTTAGGTGAGAGTCCATAAGCCCATCCAGAACTGGCTTATCATCCAATAAGTAAGCTGTGGTATATTTGAGAGTGATACTTGTTATTTTCTCTTTACTACTTAACTTTTTAGTTTTACTTAATAAAGGCAGCTTATAAGTAAGCTGTGGTGAGAGCTTTTTGAAATATATATATTCGGTCTGGTGGGGGGGCACAAAACAATAAAAGACAAAAACTTGATAACTGGAGTTTAACTTAAAAACCTCAAATTTGTATTTTAAAAACTTGAAAGAGTTACAAAGCTTGAAAGAAAAAAGCATAAAATGACTTGTGAATATAAGCTAAGATTAAAACTAAAATTAAATAAAAACATAACTAACTAACTACGATTGATTGCTATTTACAAGAAGCTCTATATATAGCCGAAGTATTGGACATCCGATCTTTGTGCTTACTTTGGAGAGAGTAAAACCAAGTGTGCTAGTTTGTAGAGGAGATACTAAAGCAAATCCCAGCCTTTGAATTCTTTTGAGCTTCTTTGGAAACAATCTCAGCCATCGAAGTGCTTTGGGGAATGGAGAGTGGATTGCCAACATGGACTTTATAAAGCTGGGGGGTAGTAGTAGGGTGTTGAGTGATTTTTTTGCAGAGAAGTATGGGAGCAAAAACAGGGTGCTGGCTGGTTTTGGTATTGGCGGGAAAGCTGGGGAAAGGGTTTATACAAGTTGGGTTGTGACAGAGAGAGGTTGAAGATGATTAAAGGAATGTTTGGTTTGTGTACAAGAAAGGCCCCTCCACATCACTCTTCTTTTCATTCTTTATTTCCCCTTTTCTTTCTTTTATAAATGAAGTTCCCCAAATTGGCATAATCAGCCCCCGTGGTTTATATGATAATATAACTTAGGGGTTTGGCATTTTTGACCCCTCAAGTTATATTTTTCTTTGCTTTTTCTTCTCGGAGTAGACTTTACTTTGATTTGGCTTCGTCTCCACACACTTTTCCATCCCGTGTCCTGTTTTGTCTCTTTTTGATTGGTTTTTCGTCCTTTTGTGAGATATCCGTTCCTGCACAACACAAATGCAAAACATACAAATATTTGGCAGTTTTTGTCTGTTTTTGGTCATTTAAGCTCGTTTTTAGAGGTAAAAGATATGTGTAATTAAGCACTTATCAAATCCCCCAAACTAAGGTATTGTGTGTCCTCACGCAATGTTATGAAGTAAACATGTAAGCCCCGTTTTCACCATTTTCTGAATTTACACTAACTACAACTAATATTTTTGGATTTTCTCATTTTTTAACAAGTTTGACTTTCTTTATTTATTAATACTGGGATCATAGAATGAGAAGCGCCCGTAGAGTGATCTACGGATGTCCTTACGGATAAATTCATCGTCCTCGATTTTTCACAAGTTCCAAGCTAAGCAATTAAACAAGATCATTGTCGATATAAGTTTATATGTTAAGCCCTCATACTTATGACTTGTGAATTTTCAACTCCCAACATGGATATACGATTGAATGTGTGTACTCATTTTAATTTAACCATAGACCAACTTATTTTCATAGTCATAATTCAAAATGAATCATGACTCAAAGCAACAACTTATTAAGACTTCGTAACTTGATTTCGAGATTTAAACTTTAGAACTTTTTGCAACATTTTTAACATCATAATCATAAGTTCTTAAAGCTAGGAATGCGTTGCTTAGTTTGAACCCCTACCTCGTGGTTACTCCCTAGTAGGATATCACAACCAACGTCCGGTGTTCTTAGTTTGAAAACCCACCCCGTTGCTAGCGTAGTGGGAAATCACATCAACACCTTCTTCCTAATATGGCTAAGGATTAGTGTCTTAGTTTGAACCCTCACCTAGACCTTTCTTCCAAGTGAGATATCACGACACACCAAGTCCCTAGAAGCAAAGATGTCTTAGTTTGAACCCCCACCTCGTGGTTAGCGGAGTGGGATATCACGACACATCTATTACTTGCTCCATATAATCAAATGTATGCTTTATTGGCATTAAATCTTTTCAAAACTTTTGCTTTTAAAGAATCAAGTCACAAATTTGAAGCTTTTTCTGAAAACATCGATTGACTTAGCTGAATTAAATCGAACACGTATGATTAGGCGGATTAGAAGCTTATGGGAGAAAAAGAACACAAGTTATTCATATAAGTTTTTAGACGAATCTTGCTTGACACATAAACTTATATTTAACTCTATCATTTCTCGTTCTTCACTTAAGAATTCAAAGCAATAGAATTCGTGAAAGCTTTGGCCTAAAAGAACTAGCTAGGGCTCAACACGCCCGATCGAGTCAAAAATTTATTCTTACTCTACCCAAAAAAGACAAAAACACTTATTCTATTTTTGAAATTTTTAAATTTTTTTTTTTTTTTTTTTTTTGCAAAAAATTTGGTGTAAAAACGGGATTACGTGATAACAACGGCTGCAGGCAAACATCAAATCGAAGATTCCCCCCCCCCATACTAGAACTAAACATCGTCCTCGATGTTTCAAAGGGGTTCCTACGTAAATCTAAGGCCGTTTATGAAGTATGCCAAAAGATAAACGTTAGTCGATAAGATTTGGATACTGAATTCCCAAAATGAAGCTGAGGATGTATAAAACGTTAGTCGATAAGATTAGGATATCGGATTCCCAAATGAAGCTGAGGATGTGAAACTCTTGATGAATGACAAAACTGAGAGTCTTCACAATCCGGGCAATCCTGGACAGTAAACAACAATAACAACATGGAAACACGGGTAATGGAAAAGACAAGCTATTTTACACAACAACAACACTTATTTATATTACAACTACGGATAAACATGGGGTGCCTCCCACGAAGCGCTTGTTTAGGGTCACGATGCTTGACCCATCACAAGGATTTATTGATCCTTGGGGAAAGTTTGGAGATCTGGAACTACCAAGTGTGGTACGTTCCCTCCAAAGTATATGGGGCCACCCTGCGCGATGACCAATTCACTTTGATATTTGGCCCGTTGGCTTGGATAGCTCAAACAGTGCCGTATGGAAATACTCTAGTGATGGTGAAAGGGCATTCCAACGGATTTTAGTTATACGAGAAATCTTTTAATCTGGAATTAAAGAGGAGGACTCGATCACCGATGTTGAAAACACGGTTTTTGATCTTAGAGTCATGGAGCCTCTTTGTTTTGGCCTTATAGATCAAAGAGTTCTCATAGGCATGATCACGAAGTTCATTAAGTTCATTGAGTTGAACTTTCCGGTGATCACCCGTAATTACAGGATCGAAGTTTGCTTGCTTTAAGGGCCCAGTAGGCTTTCGTGCTCAGCTCGATGGAAGATGGCATGCCTTTCCATCAAAAGCTTGTAAGGAGTACACCCGATGGGTGTTTTTGTAAGCTTGTGCGGGGCGTGGTGGGGGGGGGGACCCGGGGGGGGGAGGAGGATGGCCATAATGCTTCATCTAGTTTGCCGATAGGAGGCACGGTTTTGCACCTATGGTCCTTTCAAGGAATTCTTTTCAAGCCACGATTTGATACTTCCACTTGCCCACTTGTTTGTGGGTGATAAGCGGTGGAGAGACGGTGAGTAACTCCATATTTCTGCATGACCTTTGCAAACTGGTCATTACAAAAATGGGTTTCGCGATCACTTATGATTGCACGGGGAGCACCAAATCTGGCGAAGAGAGATTTCAGAATTTGCAACTACTCGGGCATCATTGGTGCGGGGAAGGGGGGGGGCGCTTTTGTTCAAACCCATTTTGACAAATAGTCGACTGCCACGAGGAATATACTTGTTCCCTCGTTGAAGACGGGAACGGGTCCCATAAAGTCGATGCCCACATGTCATAAAGATTTCACAACACTTGGATGGGAGTTTTGAGGCATCTCATCACGTTGTGAAGTTTTTTCCATGAGTTGGCACGAGTCACAGTCTGACAAACACGTGGGCATCTTTATTAGATGAGTTGGGCCAGAAGATAACCGGAGTCAAGATCTTTTTGGGCGTGGGTTTGCACTATTGATGTCCCCGGTGGGTCCATTGTGGCAAGCTGAGAGAATCTCAAGAGCTTCATTGCCGTGCACACATCGCCTGATCACTTGATCCGCACATATTTTAAACAAGAAGGGGTCGTCCCAGAAATAGTGTTTAACATCTTTGAAAAACTTGTTTTTCTGCTGGGTCGACATGCCCTTCACAATGAATCCACCCGCGTGGTAATTTGCAAAGTCGGCAAACCACGGGGTTCTAGAATCTCCACGAAAGGTCACCATATTTAACGTCTCAAGAGGAAAACTTTCATTTATCTCTTTAGGATCATTGACGTTTTCATACGGGTTTTCCAATCGGGACAGATGATCGGCTGCGAGGTTCTCGGCTCCTTTAGTATCAATAACTTTGAAGTCAAATTCTTGGAGGAGGAGAACCCATCGAAGCAATCTCGCCTTGGCACGGAATGGTCCGTATGCACTATGCTTTTGTTCATGATTAGGTAAGACCTGAATTTCTCGAAAGCATACACTATGGCAAGTAATTCTTTTTCAGTCGTAGTGTAGTTCGTTTGTGCTTCAATCAAGGTCTTACTAGCATAGTGGATAGGCCGAAAGTGTTTCTCATGACGTTGCCCCAAAACTGCACCTATGGCGAAATCGCTTGCATCGCTCATTCGTTTGATAGTATATATATATATAACAGGCAAATCCAAACTCTTTACCCTTGACAAAGGGAAAAAGTCAAGACCTACTTAGAA
>BQNB010002605.1:82195-122967 GCA_026074375.1 Tanacetum coccineum | reverse complement strand
CTTTCAATACCCGGTGGTATCGAATCATCTGGTCTGGAAAATATATCAATCTTTTCCCTATTAGAGTCGTTATCCTCGACGAGGGTAGTAGATGTGGGAAGAGACTCGATGATTGTATGGAAATTTTTTGGCAACCGGGAAGATGAATTTCCAGTATCATTGCTGTAAGCTGACTATATTAGGAGCACGAAAGATTGTTAAGAACTTCCTTAGCACTTGACTCCACCAGCAAACTCATGGTGAAGAGGATCACTCTTGGGAGAAAAAGTTATCAAAGTATCATGATCTGATTCATTCTCAATGTGTTGTGGTTCATGATCGAAAAATACTTCAGAAGAGAGATTATGGGTGTTATCATCACTAAGCAAACTCTCAAGATATAATATGTCTCCCTTTGAGTCATAATAATCTTCCTTAATATACGTAGGAACTTTGATAGCTAGAAAAGCATTGATCTCATTATTTTCGCCTCCTGGGTCGAAACACTCAGCTTTATCAATTGGAGCATCATACAAAATTCTTTTCCAATCATTCGTTTTACATTCCAAATTAAATAAATCATCATTCTCTTCAAAAAGTGGATCATCAATGAATCCCTCGAGAATGGAAGCAACGCTTTTCATAGGAGTAGACGGGTCATGGTGAAGTAGAATCGCAATGTCGTCTCTAGGAGCGAGACACTTATCCTTATTAGAATTGGAAAGAGGTGTGACTAGGAAAGTCGACTCATCAAGGTTAGAATCATAAGAATCGTTGCACTCGATGTCCTCTAATACTTCATCAAAAAGAGGGTTTATGTCACTAGAGTTGAAATTGACATGTTTGAAAAGTCACGGATCATCACGTGAACGTTGATGGAAGAGAAATCATCACACGAAGGTAAAACTTCTTACTATCACTCCTGATGCATCCTCAAGATTCTCTGGATTTGGATAATTTCCTCAGCACAAAAAGAAACTAAGGTGCTCGTCCCCCATTATGAAGAGAATCATTGGGCTCAATAGACTGGTAAGGGGAAGTTAATGCCAAAAACCGAAGAAACTTGAGATGTTTTGTTTGAATGAAAAATGCTCTCCTTGCAAATAACTTTAAAATTCTTCAAACAAGGTGTGATACGAGTTTGACGTTTAGCTGTCGACTCTGCGAGATTCTTCACTTCCTGCTTTTCCTTTTCATCGTTGTCATCTTCCGATGAGCAAGTAAACTAGAGCAATTCGTCGTGAACTCTTAAAACTATCTTGCAGTGTGTCATTAACCATTTAAGTGACTCCGTTTACATGCTTTTGAGGGATGTTTTTTCGTGCCATTGACATGAAAAATTATTTGTTTTATTTTGTCCCTTAAAATAAGCTCACCATCAACACCATCATTAAAGCACACCGTCCTCAAAAAGAGTCTTCCTAAAATGATAGGTACTCAGGATCGGCTCAAAATCAACAACAACAAAATCGGTAGAATGTGAAAACTCTCCACTTTGACAAAAACGCTTCATTGACTCCTTAGATGAGTAATGATCAATCTGCTAGCTCTAAAGTCATCCGAATGGTGTAAGTTCGGGTAAAGAAAGCTTTTTCCAAATAGAAAGGGGCATAAATTTATGCTTGCGCCAAGGATTCATCCATGGCTGACATACATCCAATCCCGGAATCATTGCATGGAATAAGAACTTGCCGGGATTTTCCAAACTTTTCGGAACTTTTTTGAGAAAGCAATCGCTGAGCAATTCTTGTTCAACGTATCTTAGCTAACTCGACGCTAACGTTTCTTTTTTAAATTCATAGCAAACTCTTAATCGTAGAGCAAATCTTTCATCAAAGTAAGCATCCCGAAACTTATTTCAAAGCGCAAATCTGAAAGATTGGAAGATCTTCTCCATTGATTCGAAGCTTTGTCACGGACCTTTTGATCATCACTCGTGAAGATATGGAATATTTGGCTTAGTAAAATCTTCGAACATCGGGTTTCTGGAATGGAAAGGGAATAACCAGAGGTGGGATTTGAGCGATACATTCCTTGAAATTAGATTGCTCCCTTATCCGTAGTCTCCATCAGTTCTCGTTCCACAACCTTTTAGGAGAAGGATAGTAGGAATCAGGTCCCTCGTTAGCAACACCACTTCGAGTAGTGATTGCTTCATCTCACCCTCGGGTTTGTAATGGTATACTTGGAAGAGTTACCCGAAGTTGAGGCTTGGTTTTGAAACAACTACATATCATGTTTTGCAAATTAATTTTGAAAGGTAGTTTTGTTGATGTCATCAAACGGGCAGTTGAGATTTTAACTGTTTTGATTTTCATTTTTAAAGTCTCCTTCAACGGTTGATTTGATTTGCATGTTTCTAACATTTGATCGTTAGTCCACTTTTACTCGAAAAATCATTTGAAATCTCTTGTTGAACTTGATTTATTAGGCACTTGAAATGTTGTTTTTGAATCCCTTGGTTTTGAAAATTCCACATGAAATATTTTGATGTTTGAAAACTGATTACCATGAAAAATATTCCCCGATAAAATTATTCCCCTTTGACCATGATATTGAATTAAACTATATTTTGGACCATTGTTTCTGTACCGGAGCAAAACCGGGTGTGACATTTGATTACTAACACTCGGAGGGTTAACTGATTTTAAGTACTCGTAGTTGCACAACACTAGCTTGATTGTTATCGGTATCCGGACAATTATACCAGAAAGGGCACCACCACACGTAATCGCAAGTTTCCTCAACCGCTTTTAACCGAGCTGATGACAACTTTCTTAGAAACAATCTCGAGTAAGGTCGAAAGTTGGTCCGCAAGCTTATCAGAATTCTCATCCGTCTTATTAACACTTTCCCTAGAAGTCGTATTCATCCTAGAAGCATTTGGTTTGGTTTCGTGAATAACGCACTTTTGATTTTATTCTCAATTATGTTCAAAGCCTATCTAGTAGTCTTACTCAAAAGAATTCCACCCCCGCGGCATTTAAGAAGTCTTGATCGTTGTCGTTTAAACCGTTATAAAAGGTATCAACTTGGGTTAACTCCGTAAATCCATGTTGGGGACAAGCTCTAAGCATTTTTTTAAATCGTTCCAACGCTTCACTAAAAGACTCATCCGAATTTTTTAAGGTAAATCGAGAGATTTTATTCTTTAAGTAGTCGTTTTCGAGGAGGGAACAAAATGATTCACGATTTGGTAACGAGATCCTCCCAAATTAAAATTGCAATTGGGAGGTTTCTTTCTCTACCAAGTTTTAGCAGCCCCCACAGCGACATATGAAAACATCATAAGCTAATAACATCATTCGGCTCATTAATAAATCGTAAAGTCCGAGGTATTCCTTTTGAAACTATTGATATGACATGGAATTTTCGTTCATCTAAACCTGAAACGGTTCGCTTGAACCAATTGTAAACAAATTTGTATTAATCTCAAATGATCCATTAATGTCTGGTAAAACGATAGCTACTTCGTACCCTTCCATGGGTGGCACGGAGAGCTCTTCCATTGTACGTTCCCGCATTGGTGCCACATAGTAACAAGCTCGGGTTCACTATGTTGAGTACTCTTTTATTCGACTCTCGAATGGTCTTTACGTATTTGAAATTATTTGGACAGTTGGAATTTCTAGTGCGCAAGCACTAACCAAGTCAATTGAAATGTTAAAAGAATGAGAAAAGGAAATATTTTGTTACCGAATAATCAACTAACTTATGTAACTCTCCCCCCCCTTAATAAAATAAATTTTACAAAAGAGGTGCGCCTTTCGTAAGTGACACTAACGTAAAAAAATTTGAATCCTATTGTTCGGGAACTTATTGATGACTAATACTCAATTGAAAGTATTATGTGTTGGTGTACTTTACCAACTTGTTAAGTTTTTTATTTCTTAATGAATTCACAAGAAAAATCGAAAAATCCGGAAGAGCAAATATTTTTGTATTTTTCTTATTAATCTTCTACTTATACTAAAAAGAAAAAGGAAAATATTTTTTAACTTTTTGAATTTTTTTTTTTATTTTTTTTTAAAGCGTAACTTTCGAAGACGAAAGGTTCTCCAAATCACGATCGACAAACTGAAAACGAAGGAATCTTAATCACAAATCCCCGGCAACGGCGCCAAAAATTGATCTCATCAATAATATACGTAATAATATCCGAAGTATAGAAATTTCCAAAACTACCCTTGAGGACAAAGGAAAAAAAAAATCCTTACAAAAATACTACACTTTTAACCGTAAGTGATACCGGTCCGTTTTCCAAAAGATTTATGAAATTGAGACCACGTTTGTTATTTGGACAATGATTTGAATTGGTTCGAAGATGATTTGTTTTCTAAAATCCTAAAAGTGAGCAAATTAAGGGACAATTAAACCTAACTACAAGAAACAAATACGGAAAAGTAAATTTTAACTAAAAACGCAAATCGAGAATAAAAACGACCAAAAACCTTAGATTAACAAAATAACCAAAATGATCCTTTTTGATTTTTATAGAGACTTAATTGACTAAAAAGCTAAAACAAAGAAAACAATAAAAACGAAGATTATAGGGCTTAAAAAACTCTAAAAACGTAGAACCGTTCCAATCTCGTCTTAAAAATCAAAAATTTAGCAATTTTAACCCTACAAAGCGATAATCTAATTTTTCCTAGGTTCTAAATGTTAAAAGAAAATTTCTAAAAAATAAGTTATAATTATTTTGACTTTTTTATAATTTTTATAATAAATAAACAAATTTTAAGGAAAATTAAATATAAAAAATACTAAACGTTTTATAAAAAATTACGAAAAATAGCTGGAATGGTGAGGAATCTAGAAAAAATAAGCTCGAGAAAACAGCTTATCAAATAAGCTGTGAAATAAGCCAAAAAATCAGCTTATAGAGCTTAATGGCTAGAAGGTAATAAAAGAATCATAAAGTGCAAGGAATGACGATGACATAATGGTAAGCACAAGGTTGAGTTGTGTTGGGATAAAACACTTGGTGATGGTGGTTAGAGGTCCCGGGTTGCGAGTCTGCTCAACCCGGATTTTCCACTATCCCAAAGCTTTATTTTACCATTTTTTACAACTTTTGAAAACACTTAAAAATAAGCAACTTTTGCAAAACAACTATTTTTATAAACCACAAATAAGCTCTAGAATAAGCTAAAAAGGTTGACAGTTTGCTTTACTTAACTAACAAGCTTAAATGGCAAACTGTTTTGATCTTTGAGCACAAATAAGCAATCCTAAATGACAAATAAGCTATAACAGATACCTAACTATCCCTAATAAGCATAAATGATCAAAAATAAGCAACTATATTAAGCTAAATAAGGCAGGATACTTAAAAAGCTAAAACTCTTAGAAATTTTAAGCTAAATAGCAAATAAGCTCAAATAAGCTCTACTCTAAAGGAAATAAACTAACATTGACTTAGACTAAACTAATAAGCTATTCTAACCCTAAATAAGCTAGGACAATAAGCAAATAAGCACAAATAAGCCAAATAAGCACTTAAGCTAAAAACTGCATACAAACAGCAAGGGTTGCACTTTTGAGCTTAAAAATAAGCTCAAAGATGGAACCTTATGGCTTAAAGAGTTATACCACTGAAAAGCTCTCACAATAAGCTACAATAATCATGAATCAAAAAGGAGTTTGAAACACAAATAAGCCCTTGGTAAGCTTAATGAAAAAGCTGTTTGTTCATTTCTCAACACTTAGAAAACTTTTTTTCAATTTTAACAAAACACTACTTTTGAGCTTAAAAATAAGCAAACAATCAGAACTTTATGAACTTAAAACCTACAAACAGATTGAGAATTGAATACATAGGACACATAACAACAATCAAAAAGCATTTTGAAACACTGAATAAGCTACAATGAGCATTTGAAAAAGCATTTTCTCAAATTTTCAACACTTAGAACCGTTTTGACAGATTGGCAAAAACTCAAACAAACATGCAGTTTTTAAGCTTTGATTCATATCCTTTTTAACACATTTATAACACAAAACAACTAAAAACACAATAAGTAAAGCACAATCTAAATAAACAACTAAAATAAGCACCACTTAACAGATTCAAACAAGAATTCTTAAAACCTTGTTTTTGAGATTTAACATTTAAAAACTTAAATAAAATGACTTTTATGTCTACTTTTAACTAATCTAAACTGACTCAAAAGCATAAAGTAAGTTTTGACCCATTTTCACCCATTAAACAGGTTAAACCAAACACCCCTCTAAAAATAGTTTTAGTACTTTTAACTTGATAAAAGCTATTTAAGCTAAAACTCTTCAAAGACCAGATGTTAAACAGCTTATAACAAGTTTAATGAACAATTATAAGTATCAAAGTAAGCCAGAATAATAAGTAAGACACTTATGCTACTATTTTTTGTTTTTTTCACTGATTTAACACAATTATAGAAAACAAAGATTATAATTAATCATTAAGCACTATTAACATAATACAACCTATAATAGACATAAGCAACTAACCAACAAGAATAATCAGACAAATAACAGTTTAAGCATTAGCAGAGGTTAAGCTAAATTATTAAATGACAACAAAGGCAAACTAAAAATAAAAAGAGAAGTGTAACCTTAACCCCTCACTAAACAAGTGAAAGCTCACTTAGACTATCCAAAGCCGCTTAAGCTTATAGCTTAAGCTGATTTACCAAATCCAATCTAATCCAATAGCTTGACCCTCAAGCACTATTACCCACTTGATTCTATAAACAGCCATCAATTCCAATCGAATCAAGTAATTGAGTTATTTTAGAAGTTTAAGAATAGTTTTAGTGCTTATGGAAATAGTTACAGAGCTTATTAACCATAATTAAAGCACAAAAAGTAAATTTATGAAAAACGAAGAGCACAATAAGAAAACTATAAACTTATATTAATAAAAGATCCGATACAAAGGTGAAATTGAAATTAAAATAAGCTAAAACATTACTTGAAAGAAAATTACATATTTAAAAGCTAATTTATAATAAGCTACTCAAAACTACTCCTAGATATCTCTTGTGAGTGAAGAGATGCCTTATTTATAGCTAAAAGAGAAGTTACACAAGTACAAAAAGTGATTTGGGTCACACAAGGGCAAAATGGAACGCCCACATTTCACAGAATTTATGTGACCAAAGGTACAAAAAAAGACACCATTTACTAATTAGTCACACATGAACATTTTTATCGTGTGACCATTAGCACTGTATTGCCACACATACGAACATCAGATGCTAAAAATCTGTAATATTGTTTGGTTACAAATAAGTTCGAACTTGGAACCAGACAATAAGCATTAAGCATTGGACACGATATATACATATAAATACGACAAAAATTTAGTCACACACTTGAACAAGTGACTAAATGCCACATATGGTCACAACTAAAATTTGTAACACATTATTTTAGTGTACAAATTCTGTTACATATGGTCACTAAACTTAATAGTGTGTTTTTTCTAAAGTTTAGTTTGTGTTATCTTGCCAAAAGCAATGTGTTTAGTCACATTTACTTCTACCACAGTGACCAAATGGCAAATATGGTCACACAAACTTTTGTACACACAATCATAAAATTCATGTGTGCCATTGATTGATCAATAGTCACATCAAAATACCATTTCTTCAATATTTAAACACCATATGGTCACACTTATTAACACTTTTTGGTCACTTTATGCTAGTGTATGTGACTAAATACCTAAAACAAGGCATGCTTTGTATGGCTAAATATTTACAAAAGGTCACACAAACATCAAATTCCAGTGCCATTGGATGATAATAGTCACACAAAATACATATTTCCCATTTTAAACAGCCATAAGGTCACTTAATAACACTTTTGGCTACTTTATGCTCAATATTTGTGACTAAATACCCAAAACAAAACATGCGTTTGTGTGACTAAATATTACAAAGGCCAAACTAACAAAAATTCATGTGACCATTGATGATCAATATTCACACAAAATACATAATTTCTCAATTAAACACCATATGGTCACACTTAATAACACTTTTTGGCCATTTATGCTTAATTGTATGTACTAAACACCTAAAAAAACATGGCTTTGTGGTGACTAAAATTACAAATGGTCACACAACATAAAATTCATGTGCCAGCGGATAAACATTAGTCACACAAAATACACATTTCTTCACTTTAACCAGCATATGGTCACACTTATTAACACTTTTGGTCACTTTAGTCTTTATTTGTTGGACTAATACCCAAAACAAACATGCTTGAGTGGCCTAAATATTACAACAAGGTCACACAAACTTTAAATTCATGGCCATTGAGGTTCATATCACACAAAATACACATTTCATCAATTTAAACACCATATGGGTCACACTATTAACACTTTATGCTTAGTTTATGGACTTAATACCTAAAACAATAGCCTTTGTATGTCTAAATATTACAAAAGGTCCCCACATAAACATCAAAATTCATGTGGCCATTTGATATCGTGAATAGTCACACAAAAATAGACATTTCGTCACTTTAACACTATATAGTCACACTCTATTATACACTTTTGGTCACTTTATGCTTAGTTGTATGTGACTAAATACAAAAAAAACCAATATATTCATAACAAGAAAATAAAAAAAGGATGTTACACCCCAGCAAGAATCGAACCCGCGACCTCCCTTACAGAAGTCAAGCAGGTTACCATCTTGCCAGAGCAACCTATTCATTAATGTAATGCATTTCCGTTTTAATATAGAAGTTTAAGCTTCATTGTTTTTGGCTAGTAGCTTAAAAAATGCTTATAAAAAAGGATGTTACACTCTAGCAAGAATCGAACCGGCGACCTCCCTTACGGAAGTCAAGCGGTTTACCATCTTGCCAGAGTAACCTATTCGTTAATGTTATGCATTCCTGTTTAATATAGAAGTTTAAGCTTCATTGTTTTTTGCTAGTAGCTTAAAGAGTGCTTATAGAAACTGCTTATTAAACCGTGGCTTTTTCTCCCTCTGCTTATGCAATGTGCAAGCTGCAATAACACACAAACCAGATAATAACATCACAAACCAAACAGACCAATATATCAAATTTCATGAGGTTTTAAAAAGTACATGATTTTCACCATTACATAAGTCACCATAAAGTTTGATTGCTAAACAAAACACAAACAAAAGCTAACATCTAAAACATGTTATAACATGATCAGCTTCCACATGACACCTTTCTTTTCCCCTTTGCCTTATCTGCATAAGTTTTTGATTTCTTGGCTCCCATTTTCTTTTCAATTTCATCCCATGTAGTAACACTTGCTAGTCCCAGCACACATCCTGTGACTTGTACATGGCTATACACATTTGGTTTGTTTTTCTTGCAAACTGGTACATATTTACCTTTAGACATTGCAGAGTTAGAGTCAACAATGCAATCCTTGTCTGTGTTTCTCTTGTCTGTGGTTTCCATGTCTGTGCTTTCATTGTCTGTGCTTGGAAAGTAGTTCCATGATAGATATTCCTCAATTGTGTTATATCCATAAGCATCTAGCAATCCTTGTGTTGATGGCCCATAAAATACTAGAGCACTTGCTTTTTTTGCTGCCCATCTCCTGTCATCTGAGCTGTCTGAGCTAATGTCAATTATTTCTGCAAAAGAAAATTAAGTATAATTAAGCAGATAATATCCTAACCAAAACACACATTTGTCAATCAAAATAAGCAGATAACACAATATAGAAGATAACATCATTACTTCATTAACCAAATACAAACCATTCTAACATAATAAATTCAGTTACAGGCATATTGTTTTATAGTAGATTAACATCTACTACCATTACATAAGGACCAAAAAACATAACATCATAAAGTAGATTAACATCACTATCCACTTCTAAGCTTCCTCTTCCCTATCTTCTCTTCAGCAAAAGTCATTGTATCTTCACTCCAAAGGTCTTGCCTTTAATAGCATCCCTGGTTTTAGCATTTGCAAGCCCAAGTACACAATTTGTTATTCGTACATGGCTTTTGACAATGAGTGTTTTAGTTGATGCTTGTAGCTTAGCCTTAGACCCACGTGCTTCTACTTTAGCCTTAGAAGATGCGTTAGATGCTTGTGCTTTAGCCAACATACATGCTTTAGCCTTTTTAATGTCTTTCCAATAAGGTTTTACATCACTTTCATTACATCCTAATTTTGAACCCCAAAACCTGCCATTGTCCTTGTACTCATCTGAAAAATAGTGGTACCATTTGAGCAAACTCTTAGGTGGTTCTGGAGAGTCATAATCTATCTCCTCGGAAGTGCTAATTTGAGAAGTGCTATATGAGTCTGAGTTGTTGTTGTCTGAGCTACTATCTAAATTCACAACAATGTTTTCTGCAAGTTAACAACAAAGTCTGAGCTATGCATACTTAAGGAAGTCTTTTCAATTAAAGCTCTGACTAATGTTGACAGCAAAATGGTGTGTGGGTATGGCCTGAGGAATGGGTTGCTACCTATCCTAATATCCTTAGCAAGATCAAAATCAGTTATTTGGTTTTCACAATGAATTCCCAAACACTCCTTCATAATGTGGCTAATGCATATGGGTCTAAAAAAACAGATAATCGACACACATTAGCAGATAAGCTAAAAAATAAGCAAAAAATGCAATGAATAAGAAAAAAAAGAGAAGATAATAAAGTTACCGTTCTGATTCGCCATTATAGAAATTAGGGTTTATGAAAAAGTGTTAGGAATTACTGAAGCTGAACAATTTTGGTGGGTGGAATGAATTAATGTGTGTTATGAATGGGTGGAAGATTTTAAGGGGGTAGAGGGGGCAGTGTAGATCCCAATGATAGATCTTTCAGCCTATTAGTAGGGTGGTAGATGACTTGTATAAATACAACTCAGTCTACAAGAGAGGCTCTGAAATGATCACAAGTGTCTAAGCGGAATATAACACAATAAACGACACAATAATTCTAAGGACAAAGATCGTTTCTAATAATTGGGATTTCACTAACTATAATTAAATGTTTTGAAAGGTGTACTATTTCACTATGCATAGGGTCCTATTATACTTGTAGAAACCCTAATAGCTTAATAACATAAACGTGTTATAAAAGAATATAAACGCGTAAAAAGATATGCATATCACTTCGTAATATAACTCATGCATATCCTAACTAACTATTACATTTGTACTACCCAGACTAACTATAACATTACCAGTGGTAACCATTATTGTACTACCAGTACTAATGACAATATTACTTTACAAGGAGTAACTAATATGCTACAAGTAGTAATGACTAATATCAACTAAGTAGTAAACTATGAATAACAATATCATAACTATCCTCCCCTAATCTTGAATTTGACTTGCTTAGAGTTCAGTTTCAATGATAGAGTCTTCGTCTGAGCACCATTGATGGATTGAAGTATCATTCTGCATCCATCGAAAACTAACATAAACCTTGAAGCATCCAAAACAGCTTGTTGCAGTGGACATTAGCAGCAATAAAAATTTTTTGTTTATCATAAGCCATTCCACTTGACCTCTGTGAATAATCTTAAAACTATAGGATCAAGTTAGAATGGATTATGTCAGTCATCTCATCATCTTTGAACAACAACAAATAGAACCACCACACTACATGAATGGATTTGAATGTGCCATCTACCAGTAGCAGTTCACTCCGTAGTAGTCAGCTTCCTTTGGCACCACAGAAAGGGTCAAATCCATTGTGACTGAAACTAATTTTGACTTTCAGAACAGAATCTAAGTAAGTTGAAAACATATATTGTTTTTATAAATCATTACAACTATGAACGTTTGATATGTCCCTTTACCTGTAGCGTTTTGACCTCAGGACTAGCCAACTCTTAACTATGAAGAGATAGTTGATTACCATAACAACTTATTAGCAAAGTTTTCAACTATATAGAACGGATATGTTATGTCTTACCTGTAGCCGTTTGCTCAGACTAGCCAACTCGTTAACTATGAAGAATGGGGAGGTTTGATTACCATACAACTTATTAGCAAGTTGTCAACTATATAAACGAATTTGTTATGTCTTTACCAAAAGCAGTTTGCTGTTAGACTAGCCAACTCTTTGTTGTCTGTTAGACATGGTGAGTTGAATACCATTTGCTGTGTGGTGGTAAGCCAGCACCCAAACCCTGAAAACAGTTGCTTTTTGTTCAAAATTTCTTGTCCATATAACCATCTAACATGCCAAAAACTATTTTCACATCCAAAACTTTTATTACACTTGGTGCAAAAGCTAATAAGTATAGAGATACTGGATAAATAATTTATATATCAAAAATATATTTTAGAGAGCAAAAAGATTTATGATATATTATATAATTAACGATACCAGTCATGAACACCAGCACGCTTGGAATCTGCAATTTGTTTCTTTAGAAACTTAACCAACTGAACTGCAGTGGTAAGTTCGTTACCCACTGCTCCATGACCAATTTCCAACTGATAATCCAGCATTCTTTCCATAAGCTTGACAGTGAGGGGATACTTCTTGTCCACAAACATATAAATGACAAGGCCACTTACTGTCTCCAACACATGAATACCAGAAAAAGAATATAACTTCCAACTTTGAATTCTCCATTTGTGTTGGCTCTTCCAAAATTCACTGCCATCATCCACTTCAGGTGAATCTATCAAAACCCGTAGATCACCTCAAAGAATAAGACCAACTCCGTCAGCTTCCTTGTCCTGATAGTAAGTCACTACACGGCCATATATAGTCATCAAATCTTCTCGAGTGACTAAGTGGAGTATTTCCCATAGACTGGTGAAATACTTGAGAGAGTTGTCTTTTCTGTAGATGACATTAATTGTTCCTAACCCCGTAGGCAACAATTCCCAATCTACAACAGCATAGAAGGGAACAAGAGTGTCGCAATCAGAATCATCCTCCTCATCAGAAGCATACTTGAGACACATCTTGTGTTCAGCATCAGGATCTCCTGTTTCTATTGGTATAGTAGATTTAGAAATATGAAGTCCTTTCCTAGCAACAGACTTCCTCTTTCTAGGATTCCTCTTTGAAGATTCCACCTTTTCTTTCATAACCTCATATTCCTTAGAAATTTGTACATCTTCAGATGAAATCGGAAGTTGTGCACCTGTATCCTCCATAGCAGCAGATGTAGCCTCAACCTCAGATTCCTTAGGTCTCTTTGAAGAAGGCTGTTCCAATTCATCACCAAGCCTCTTTGATGCTCTTGTGAAATCTTGTTGAGTAAGGGTTGAAAGATGACTCTGGAGCCTTTCAAACTCTTCCTTGAGCCTATCTGCACTGAGTGACTTCACATAAGTCATGGTCCAGCCTTTGTTATAGATAGCTGAACTCTGGTTCTTGACAAAAGTTCTCATAAAATCCCTTTGCTCAGCTTGGGACATAGGTCTATCCCTTCTAGCTTTAGCCTTTTGTTCAGCAATCTGCCTTCGCTTTCTATCAACCATCTCTACCATGGCACTAGCAAAATCCCCCTCAGGTAAATTAGAACCTATGAGAGTTCTTGAGAGCTCTTCATTTGCTTGAATCTTTACTATGATTGTTATCCAGTCATCGTCAGTATAATGCATGGCAGCTGCTTGAACTTCTTGCTGTCTCTTATTTTGTTGAGCAAGGATGTCAAAGTCCTGATCTAATTGACATGCCAAGAGTTCATCTTGCCGAAGAAGTTCTTCTTGTTGTCTCTCCAGTTCTGCCTGTTCTTGAGCGTGTAACCTTTCAGCTGCCTCCCATCCAAGCCTTTCATCTTCTAACTGCTTAAAAGTCCTCTCTTGAGTAGGAGTTGGTTCATCCACCAATTGGGCATTTCCCTTATCAACAGAAGTGCTGATAGGAGGAACTTGTTCACTGCCCGCAGAAAATGTTGAACTACCCGTAGGAACTGACACGCCAGCAGGAATGGTACCACTACCAGTAGAAATGGGCATATTACCAGGAGTAACAAAGATATCAGCAGGAATGTCTTGATTAGCATAACTATGTGTAATGCCACCAGGAGTAACTGCATTTGGTGAAAAATCCATCCTAGAAGAAGTGTCTTCTGAAGCACTTCCTTTACTTGCCCTTGTGTATGTTTTCACCCTTCTTGAAGAAACTTGAGTTGGTGACTTGGCAACTCTCTCAGCATGCAGTTTAGTTTGAGAAAGTATGTGAGCAGCTGCAAGAGTACTATAGCTGATGTCTTGTTCTTGAGACTCCCCTGAGTCGTTATCTTTTGAAGGAGTGACAAAGGATGATTGTTGTTCAGCTAGTGAAGCATTTTCCAGAGTAAGGAGTGAATCCATGTCAATTTCTTTCTCCACTCTTTCAACATCATCATCAAAATCAGATATTACCGTTTTCCTTTTCCTTTTCTTGAGCGCACATTCCAGCTTTTTGACTCTCCCAACCAAGGTAATTATAGCAGTTCCAAGTGTCTTTTTGGTATCCTTCTAAGGATGTTGTTTTCTGCATAAACTTGGAAACAAAGGAAGATAAAGCAGTTAGAGTCAAAGGGTCCTCAGCAACTCCTGAAGGTTGACCTGCAGAAGGAGTTGCTTGATGGGACCTAGGTGGAGACTCATGGAACGAGCCTCCCACAGTCTCATCTTCCACAAAGGTGGAAGTGAGAGGTTCTTCATCAGGCTCATTGAGCCTTGAAGAAGATGGTTGGTCATGGTCAGAAGGAGGAATGTTGGTACCTTTTCTGGGTGGTGAGGTGGTAGTTGGTGCAATAATGGGTGGATTGGGGACATTGACTGGAGATGGTATAGGAGCAGGATTGGGAGGTTGATCAGCTGGTTCAGCTGGCCTTTCACCCTGATCCTCTGCTGCACCTGCCAACAAAGCAGGCAACAATGGCATATGTGCCCCAACAAACCTCATCTTCATATTTGCAAATACCTTTTTGGTCATCTTATGAGGCTAGGGTATTGAGTTGTTGTTTGCAGTTTGATTACCCAAAATCATTTGTAAAAAACCTAGGGTACATCAAAACTTTTCTTAATACTCATGTTATAACCATACCCTCAAAAATAAGTCTTGAAAATTTATAAACACTTCCACTTGATAGACAGATCAGGGCAGTAGCAATAGCACTACCAAACTGACCCATCCACCAGATTTGGAGCTTAGGCAGTGGATAATTGTATGAACCAAAAACCTCTTTTGAGTGAAAATTCCTATTTTTCCAAAAGGTTAGGTGTCCCTCAGTTTGGTAACCAATGTGGGTAAGTCCAGCATAGATCTCGGGGTCTGGAAGGTTACTAAGACCTCCCTCATCTGCCAATTGGAGGTTACTCTTGACAGAGGCTTCAGATATAGTGTATTGAGCACCATCAATGGTTGCAACTATGGCTGGAGGACCCAACTCAGCAAGTCTGAGTGAAGCAGTCCTCCAAAATTGCTTGACTAAAGAGTCATATATGAAGGGATCATGAGATATTGCATACCTGAGAGAAGTGCCCCTTAAGAAGTCCAACATTGGATGGTAGTCATCACTGCCATTGGGTTTGAGCAAATAACCCACCTTGTTGTGTTCAAAAACGTATTTTAAACCCGCCATTGATGAGTTGGTAGTAGAAAAAGTGGAGATGAAGTAAGTGTTAGTGCTGGTATATGATCGCAATGGTAAGTAGGTGCTGGGGGAGAAAGGAATTGAATTTATAATTGTGAGATCTCTTTAACCTAATTGGAGAGTATAAAAATGTAGTTTTCTTTTTAATAATTACTGATAGACGTAAAGTAAAATAGTAATTATTTAATTAAGAAACCTATTGACTAAGAGAGTGCCATAAAAATTTCCAACGATAATTTTGCATTAAAGAAAAATTAATTTCTCTCTACCGCACCAAATGTCATCATCAGGAAGAAATTTAGTCAACGTAGTAAATATTGAACCACCAAGACCAATGGGAATCAA
Source organism: Tanacetum coccineum (assembly GCA_026074375.1). Lineage (NCBI taxonomy): Eukaryota > Viridiplantae > Streptophyta > Magnoliopsida > Asterales > Asteraceae > Tanacetum > Tanacetum coccineum. The sequence goes on along the minus strand of BQNB010002605.1, from coordinate 107,070 downwards.
CCAGTAGGAATGGTTAAATACCAGTACCAGACTAAAATTGTGAACTTTTTCACCATCAAAGCATAAGATCACCTTTAAATCCAGGCGTACTTGTAAAATGTTAGTCCAAAATCCAAAAATAGAATGTAGGATAGGACTAATGAGTAGTAGAAACAACCCAACTACCAGAACACACAAGTAAAACTTACATAAGAAACAAATAAACTACAGAAGAAACACACTTTATAAATAAAACTAACTTGGGAAAAATATTCAACAAAACCCAAAAATAACAAAAAAGATAGTTATACTAACACATGCCTCCCTTTGGTCAATTTTGTCGCTCCCCCTCAAGCATAACATCTATGGATTGAGCATCCTAATATTAACCACTAAGTTAAACCTAGGTCCATCAAAATCTTTGGTTAACAAATCAGCCACATTTTGGTCGGTTTGAATTTTAAGCACCTGGTTTAATCTTTTCTCATTAGCATCTCTAATAAAATGGTGCCTAATTTCTATGTGTTTTGTTCTTTGATGAAAAACTAGATTTTTAACAATACATATAGTACTTTGATTATCAATAAATATTTTGGTATTCATGAAATTGAGACCATAATCTAACATTTGGTTTTGAATCCAAAGTACCTGACCATAGCAATGTGCAACAACCACATATTCAGCTTCAGTGGAGGAGGTAGCCACAATTGTTTGCTTTTTGCACTGCCATAGGTTCAACCTTTACAAGAAATCTGACAGCCACTTATTGGGTGATTTCCTATCATTGTGATTTCCAGCATAGTCACTGTCTGTGTAAGCCTCCAATTCAAATGGAGAATCTCTAGGATACCAAAGGCCTAATTTTGGTTGACCTTTGAGATACTTAAAGATTCTCTTTATAGCAAGAAGATTGGAACTCTTAGGAGTGACTTGAAACCTAGAAAAGTATTGACTGCAAACATAATGTCAGGCCTAGAAGTGTCAAGTACATGATTGAAAACCAATCATTGTTTCTGTAGAGGATGAACATTCACCATCATCATCAGTGTCCATTTTTGTCTTTAGGGTTTCTGAGGTTCATAGGTGTAGTAGCCATTCTTCTACACTTTCCAAATCAAATTTCCTTTAAATCTCAACAACATACTTGTCTTGAGATATGAAGATCCCATCTGATCTCTGCTCAACTTGTAGACCCAAGAAGAAAGTGAGTTCACCCATAGAACTCATCTCAAATTCACTCTGCATCAAATCTTCAAACTCATCACACCATGCCTTCTTTGTAGAACCAAAATGATGTCCATCCCAGAGACTTGAACTAGGATGATATCTTTTGAGTCCTTTTTGATGAAAAGAGTTTTGTCTATGGTGCCTCTCCTATATCCATTCTTCAACAAGAAGGTGGAAAGAGTTGCATACCAAGCTCTAGGAGCCTGATGTAGACCATATAGAGCTTTGACCACCTTGTAAACTTTCTTTGGATGCTTTGGATCCACAAATCCCTTAGGCTGAGTGACATATACCTCTTCTTCAATCTTCCCATAGAGAAAGGCACTTTTAACATCCATCTGATAGACCATGAAACCTATGAATGAGGCATAGGCTAAGAATAACCTTATGGCTTCAATTCTTGCAACTGGAGCAAACACCTCATCATAGTCAATGCCCTCTTCCTGTCTATGACCCTGGGCTACTAATCTAGCCTTGTTCCTGATTACAATCCCTCTTGCATCCTTCTTGTTTTTGAGAATCCACTTAGTTCCAATTGCCCTTTTTCCTGGAGGTAAATCTACAAGAATCCATACATTTTGGAACTGGAATTGCTGCATTTCTTCTTGCATAGCTTCCACCCAACTAGGGTCTTCAAGAGCTTGGGCAACACTTCTTGGTTCAGTTTGAGAGAGAAAGTCATGGAATGAGCCTCCTGTAGTCTCATCTTCCACAAAGGTGGAAGTGAGAGGTTCTTCATCAGGCTCATTGGGGACATTGACTGGAGATAGTATGGGAGCAGGAATGGGAGGTTGATCAGCTGGTTCAGCTGGCCTTTCACCCTGATCCTCTGCTGCACCTGCCAACATAGCAGGCAGCAATGGCATATGTGCCCCAACAAACCTCATCTTCATATTTGGAAGAAGTAAACATTCCTAAACCTGGATTGTCATAAATGTCCTTTAAAATAGGAATTCCAGTAGCAAACTCATTAGCAAAGGTGGAAGGATGAGGATATCTCAAAGAGGAAGCTCCAGCAGAAAGTATGTCAGGAGAAGTACTAGTAGCAAACGGTGCACTAGCAGGAGTAATTGGTGTGCCAGGAGTAAGTGGTGTAACAGGAGTAACTGCGTTAGTGCTGGGAGTTTGAAAAGACTTTGCAGCACTGAATACCAAATCTTCTACAGCGTGAACAAACTCTAATCCAAGTCTCTCTGCTTCTGCATTAGCTTCATGTTCCTGCCTCTCAAGACTCGCAAGCTCTTCCTTTTCACCTTGAGTGCCTTCAACAACTGATAAAGAATGAGATTTGACACTAGATGAATCTTGAGGTGCCATTTTACTAGGTGAGCTTGTTGCATTGGAAGGATAAGAGGGGAGAATGATAACATCTTGATCATCATCAGTATCAGAATCATTTGTGTCTTGAGAACCTGCATTGTTAGTAGTTGCATTGGAAGGACCTGCAGAAGGGTTAGTTGATCTAACACGACTATAATCCATTGAGTCTGTTAGATAATCAAGATCAAAGTACCAAGCAGGACCTGTTTGAGCAACATTAGGTTTATTCTCAAGAAATTTAACATTCATAGTCTCTTCCACCCTCTTAGAAGCCAAATTGTATACTCTATAGGCCTTACCCTGAGTAGAGTATCCAACTAAAAAACCTTCATCTGATTTCCCATCAAATTTTCCTAGCTGGTCAATGGTATTGAGAATAGTGACATGACACCCAAAAGGTTTTAAATAACTGATCGTTGGAACAATACCAGTTAGCAGTTCATATGGAGTCTTATTTTGGGGGTTGGTCACCAAAACCCTATTTAAAACATAACAAGCAGTAGCAACTGCTTTAGTCCAAAACATGGTAGGAAGAGAAGAATCTGCTAGCATAGTCCTAGCAGCCTCAATGAGGGTTCTATTCTTCCTCTCTGCAACTCCATTTTGTTGTGGAGTTCGGGCATTACTATAATCTCTCTTAATACCCTTTGACCCACAGAATTCAATTAAATCCCTATTCTTGAACTCTGTCCCATTATCACACCTGATAACTTTAACTTTCTTGTTTAATTGGTTTTCAACTAGTTTGATAAATTCCTTAAGGATACCAACCGTTTCATCCTTTTTAGCTAGAAAGAACACCCAACTAAACCTGCTAAATGCATATGTGATGACAAGGCAATAAAATTTATGGGAAATACTCCTTACAGATGTGGGTCCAAATAAATCCATGTGAAGCATCTGTAAGGGCTCACTAAAAGAGCTCACAGCAGTCTTGGCCTTATAGGAGACCTTGTGTTGCTTGCCTTTGTTGCAGGCCACACAAGTATGGTCATTCTGAAAAAGTTTGGGGGGTAACCCTCTAACCAAATTACCCTTAACCAATTTGTTCATATTTTTAAAATTAACATGACCAAGTCTCCTATGCCATTGAGTAGATTCATCCAATGTGGCTTTAGCAAGCAAACAAGCCAAATCTCCTTGAGGAGCAAGATCCTCTAAATTGAAACTGTATAGATTGTGCTTTCTTGGGACTTTAAGTAGTACTTGAGTTTCATCAGGTAACTTGAAGTCTTTAGTCAGCACAAGGCATTCAGTCTCAGTAAAGAGAACCCTGTTCTTCTTATCACAAATTTGTGATACTGAAAAGAGATTAAAATGCTGTAGTTCTTTCACATAAAGCACATTTTCAAAATCTAGCTTTGCAGTTCTAATAGTACCTTTACCAGTAATCTTTCCTTCTCCTCCACCAAAGGTCACATTTCCACCTTTGAATTCTTGAAAGTTCTCCAACCTGTGCCTGTTTCCAGTCATGCTTCTAGAACAACCCACTATCAACAATTCCTAAATCCTCAGTCAACTTGTTGGGTTTTCCCTGTGATCGATCCGAAAACTACACGTATATAATATATATATATAATATAAATACGTAATAATAAGGAGGATTATAATAATAGTATAGAAAAAAAAAAAAAAAACCATTAAAAAATCCCCGTCGATTAGTTCTAGAAAATCGCTTTTAACCAAAGCAATTATCAAAAACCTCCCGGGTCGTTTCCTCGGCGAGAAGTGAATGGAAATCTACGTTCAAGTTATAAATCGAGCTTGAATAGCATAAAAGTTTTTTTTGGTTTTGGTTTTCTAAATCTACTAAAAGGAAAAGCATATAAAAGGGAAACTAAACTTTTGGATTTAAACTATTTTTAAACTAAAATTAATTTTAAGATTAAAAATTACGAGATTAAACTAAAATTGATCTAAAAGATATAAATGACTAAAATGCTTGCTAAGTGACGTGAAATGTTCATTAAGTGCGGGTTTTAGGTTTAACGAATTAAAATCCTTCGAAAACAAATTTTAAGAAATTTAAATGACAAATAAAGTAAAGTAAAGTAAAGTAAAGTAAATTAAATGACAAGTATTTAAATTGTATTTAAAAATAAATGACGGTATTTAAATTTGAAAATTCTAATGACTATTAATTTTTAAACCTTTTTAAACTCGCACCTAAATTCCAAATCACAAATCACTTAGCAAGCACAAATTAACTACTCACTATTCATAACAAATAAACTAGCAACAATCATAAACATTTTAAGATAATATTTCTAAACTACTAGAATTAAAAAGGAAAAAAGGGTAACCGAATGAAGAACCGCAATGATATAAAACCACCCGATCTTACAAACTTAATAAACAAATTAGTTTATCACTTTAAAGCTTTTACATTTACTAGATTAGTATAATAAAAGGTGTCAACTTGATTCTATAATTATTTTCATATTAAAAACTATAAAGTTCAAAACTTCATCTTTTATCAAATTTATAAGACCCTTAAGCTAGGCTTAGATGTTAGAAGGATGAATAAGAAATTAAGACATGAAAATTAGACAAAATAAGCTAATAAAAAAGATAGAAAAACTTTTGATCTATATACCACCCGAAACTAAAGGATGTTCATCGTACTGTGACGCGGATCGGTTTATATTTAAGGATTTAGATCTAAGAGAAAATAGCTAGAATTAAATAAGCAACAAATTTAAACTAGAAAATAAAGCTAAAAATAAGATCTATTATTTTTAGATTCTAATCCCAACCGAAAAACTTAGGTGTTAAATCAAAGTGAACGTGGATCGGGTAAATTTAAGGAATTAGATTTAAAAACAATAAGCTTAGAAAAAAATAAGCACTGAAAATATGGCTAAAATAAGCTCACTCGAAAAGCTCTAATAAAAAACAATATAAAATAAGCTCAGTCTTAAATAGCTATGAAGAAGATTTATTTTAAAAAAAAAAAAAAAATATAAACTTAAGAGATGAGATACAAAAATAAGCTATAAGCATGAGCTTATTTGGAAATAAGCAAAAGAAAATGAGTAGAAAATAAGCAAATAAAAACATTAATAAAACCAACCTTAAATATCTTCATTAATAAGCTCGAAAATCTTCATTACAATAAGCAAATAATAAGCTTAAAAAACTTATACAATAAGCTAAATCTAAATTATACTACTCCTAAAAACTAATACTACAAAATAAACTAAAAAAATACACACACTAAAAATCTACTCCCAATTCTCTCTCAAATGAGCTGATGTGCGTTGCATTTTATAGCCCAAGAGGTTTGGGGTATTTTCGTCCTTTCAGGTACTCAACCAATGATATTGCTGGATCTAGGGGTATTTTGGTCATTTTGCACTCCACCAACCGCCTCATTATTGCACACGCCTACCTCGTACTGACGCTACAGTACCTCAGACTGACACACGCCAGTGCCACGTGTCACCATCTGATTGGTCCAGCCGCCACCTGCTACAGTACCTCGTACTGACGTGTCTGCCACATCGTACTGCTACAGTACCTCGTATCTGCCACCTCGTACTGCTACAGTACCTCGTACCTGCTACCTGCATAGTCTGACACCAATCATTAGAAGCGTCACGTGTCACCACCTAAGTGGTGCCACGTGGCATTTTTACTGTTCACCCCCACCGGTCAACCGCTGGTCAACCGCGCTGGACCACCGGTCAACGGTGGTCAACAACTGTGGTCAACGGTGGTCAACACCGCCGGACCACCGGTCAACGGCGGCGGTCAACCATGGTCAACGGTGGCGGACCACCGTTGACCACCGCCGGACTAGCGCCGGACCACCGGTCAACCACCGGTCAACGGTGGTCGACGGTGAGTCAACTGCCGGGTCGGACCGGGTATTGGGCCGGATCGGGTCGGACATTGGCCGGGTCTGGTTCGGGTCGTGGGCCGGGTCTGGTTCGGGTCGAGTCCGGGTCCGGTTTGTGAGGGAATAAATCCCTCACCCGAATCGAACTCGAGACCTCTAAGATAAAAGCATATGGCTCTAGCCGGTGGGCTAGAGCATAGCTTTAATTATATAATGCAAAATTTTATATAAGACCCTCTTTTAATCTTGGTCTGGTCCATTATAACTAAAGGTTCAAACAGGGACAAAAAAGGTTCATAATAAAAAGGTTAAAATATGAAAGGCCGGTACCGTTGGACTCGTTTTTTCGTGCTTTTTCCAATGGTGTGATCGAGGAATTTTCACGACTTCGTTTGGACCTCGATAAATGTGAAAACGTCGTTGAAAGTCACCCAAAACAAAAAGTACCGGTTTTTGCTTCGTTTTCAATCCTTTATCACCTTAAGACATAAAAACACAATACAAACATATAGCCCACAAATAATTATCTATATTTAGTGTTTTTATCCTTTATACAGTGTTTTAACGCTACACGGGTACAAAATATGTAATATTTTTTAGTTAGCCAATATCAAACCCCCCCACACTAAACCATTGCTGGTCCCTCATGCAATGTAAATAAAACAATACCCGAAAATAAATAACTTTATCCCCTTTTAACTTATGACCCCCTCACAATCAAACAAGAACAGAAAAGGTCCATCAAAAGGTTCAAAAATCATTCAATTCGCAAGCACCCCCATTTTAACCACTTATTAAATAACTAAAATTAAGATAACAATTTCTATAGAATTTATTTTAAAAGGCTTAAGAATAGGAGTTCGTCATCCTTGACTTTTCACAATCCCCAAACTAAGCTTAAAACGAAATCACTGCTAAGTACAAGTTAGTAGATCTAACACAACTCATCTTTGTTAACTTGGTTAATTTTCACCTCCCCGACAATTATTAATTATTAGGTGAATGTGCTATTTCGAATTTCAACCATGGATCAACGTTTATGCAAAAACTATGTTTCACGTTCCACCCGAGAAGATTGATTTTGAAGGCGAGATCATCCATTTAGCGATTTTCGTCTCGGCACCATCCCAAACTCATCGCTAAGTGACCGGGCTTTTGACCCTCACGGATGACTATTACGGGACTCCAGACTTTCAGTTTCAAAATCTCTATGTTTTCCGTTTACACATATCTTAATTGAAAATCACAATCATAAAACGAATAGCTTAGTGCAAAAGCATATTTAAATTATCAAAATAATTTTCCCACTTACTAAGCCATATATTTATTAAGCAAAATAAACTTAAGCAACATTATTAAACCTCGGTCCTTTAGAAGGCTGTAACATCGGCCACGCCTCCGACACGATGTAGCAAACATATTTCGACCTTGGATTATTATCATTATTATTATTATATTATTTTTTTCATACAATTTTTTTTTTGCTATAATCATAATATATCACCGGTGCCTTTTATCTCGAAGCCACATCGATAGCGAGTCGACAAGAGGTTATTCTACTTATTATGACACCGGCCCCCACCTTATATGAAGACTTCAACATCGGCCACGCCTCCGACAAGATGAAGTAATCTGGCGAAGATATTTATTCTACTTATTAATTATTTATTTATTTATTTGCAACATTAATCGAAGAGAAAATACATTTTTAGAAAATTTAAATATAAATTTGAACTAAGACTAAATTTATTGATATCGACTACATTCTTTATTCAAAAATAGTTGATTTAAGTCTAATTTTCAAAGATAGCACGTATTATTAGTCAAATTAGAAGCTTACGGGAGGAAAAGCGACAAATTACATACATGAGCTCTTAAGATTTCCAAATAATCCTTGTTTAGCATCCAACTTCTACTTAACACTATCATTTTTCGTTCTTTGCAAAATTTTAAAGTTAAGCAAACGCTAAGTCTAAAAAGCTAAGGGGAAAGCTAGAGTTTTAAACTCGGTCAAATCAAAAGCTACCTAATTCTACGGGCCTACTTATTACTATATATTTATATTTTAATCATTTTTTTTGGCTAAAACGGGGTTGCACGGGACACAGCAAGGCACAGGTATGATCACATTTCGATAGAAATCCCCCCCACACTTAGAATGGAACATTGGCCTCAATGTTCAAAAATATCGGGTTTTACCCCCACACTTAGGAACGAAAAAGGCAAATGCAAAAAATTCCAAGTGTGAAAAGGGAAGCACAATAATATTCATGATCAGGATTAAGGATTCCAAAATAAGCAAAGATCAAAGACCGAACGATTAGAGGATTGAAAACGAGCACGGGTCTTCATGATCTTAAGGAATCCTGCAAAAAACGATACCACAAACCATAGAAAGAAGCACGCCCCCACACTTAGGCTATAAAATCACACGCTTATTTATTAAGAAAAGAAAAATAGAAAGAAGAAAAGACACGGGTTGCCTCCCGAAAAGCGCTTATTTTTGTTAACCGAGTCTTGAGCCTGACTAGATCCCCCACACTTGAGCTTGGTCAAGGAGGATAGAAATGGAGATACAGGACATCCAAGTAAGGAATGTCCCCTCCAGAAATCATCATCGGGTTTTCAAAAGTGATTTTTGACGGATGAGATAAGAAAGGAGAAGAGAAAATACCAGGTTTGAACAGTTTGTCCTCGTTTTCGGATGAAAACGGGAGCAAAAGGTCAAACACTGGACAAAGGGTGGGTTGGGTGGGCAAAAGATTAGGCATAAGAACATCGTGTTCAGAAATGTCACCCACCACTTTCTTAGTAACAACGCCCGCATCGGGTTCAAAATTAAAGCAAATCTCAACATCCGGTGGTTCCGGAGGAGGACGGGGAAGAGATGGATCATCAAAATGATCAAGAGAAAATGACTCATTTTCGGGAAGGGGAGGGGAGTCATTGCTAAGCAATTCTTCAAGAAAACGAATATCCCCTTCCGAGTCATAGTCGTCGATCTCAATGCCCGATGGCATCGAGTCATCGGAAGCAAGAAATAAGTCGATCTCCTCCATAAGAGAGTCACTATCCTCAACGGGGATAGGAGGTGGAGAGAGAGACTCGACAATCGTATCAGCAATTTCAGAATTACGTTCTTCCGGCGGTCGTGGAGATGAATTATCATACGACAAATTCTCAGCAAGACGAATTTCTTCCTCAGGTTCCGAGTCGGTATCAACAACTCCCGGTGGAATTGGATCGGTATGAGCGAGTTCACCGGAGAACTCCTCGAGAAGATAATCAAACTTAGGAGAAGAATCAATTAAAGTATCACGGTTAAGCAAAGATTCGATAAGATAAGACTCGGCATTGAAACAATGTGGATCTATCTTAGTAGAAATGATTTCTTCATCAAAAAGAGGGTTCAAATAAATTTTAAAATTTCCTTTAGGAATGTCCTCATTAGAAAATGACTCGTTGTCACTAGAGGTGAAATCGTCTTTTGAATCAAAGAGAGGATTCGAGAAAGTCGCAAAAGTCGGAGAAGATTCATCATTAACGGGCACATCACACTCTCTTTCATCATCGGATAAATCCGCGGACTCACTTGGGGTAGGGACAAGCTCTTCAACACTAGACTTGATTGTGTTAGCCGATTCCGTTACCGGAATAGTGTCGAGATGCTCATCCTCCATTATGAGAGAGTCCGGAATGGGTAAGTCGGGTGTAATTGCGGAAGGCCTAATTATATAACATTCCCTTATTTTATTATTTTCATCATAAATGGAAGGCATCCAAAGTTGTTGAACTTTTAAATCAAACCGTTTTTGATAATCATCATCACAATCACCGTCGGAAATAACGTCGGACTCTCTTGGGATTGGAATAGGATCTTTAACACTAGGTTCAAGTGAACTTTTGTGTGTGTCAAGATGCTTATCCCCCATTTTTAGAGAGTTAACGGTTTCCACGGTTGAAAAAGGAATACGTTTGGTAGAAATTGTGAAATTTCTTAAAGTCGGATCAATTCGAAATTTCCTTGAACGAGTAGAAGCTTGAGGAATAGATTTTTCTTCGATATTTAAGCATTCTTGAATTTTATGTTTAGCTTCTAACTCCGCGGCCTCCTTTTCTTTGGCGATTCGTTTCTCTTCTTCTTGCCTCGCGGCTTCCTCATAAATTCGTTTCTCTTCTTGTATTTTAATCTTAATGAATTGGGTGATAGATAAATATTTGTCTAGGTGCTTATTTGCATCTTCATCTTTAAATCAATGAAATTGACAATTCTGTCGAAGTTGCTCATCACAATTTGATGTTTCAGATGCCAAAAATTGGGTTCCGAACGGTTGTCGGACGTTCGGTCCTCCTCTTTTTTTTTTTTTTTTTTTTTTTTTTTTTTTTTTTTATTTTTTTTTTTATTTTCTTTTTTTTTTTTTTTTTTTTTTTTTTTTTTTTTTTTTTTTGTTTTTTTTTTTTTTTTTTTTTTTATTTTTTTTTTTTTTTTTTTTTTTTCTTTTTTTTTTTTTTTTTTTTTTTTTTTTTTTTTTTTTTTTTTTTTTTTTTTTTTTTTTTTTTTTTTTTTTTTTTTTTTTATACGTGAGTGACGGTCGATAAAAATCCTCCATGGTCCGAGGATCATGGGAATGAAAGGAAGAAAAGAACATCGTGAAGAATTAAACAATATAAGAAGAGAAAGAGATAAGAATTAAACGCTAGAGAGGATAACCAAGATTTTTTTTATTATTATTTTTTTTAATTTTATTTTTATTTATATATAATATTTTTTTGGATTTTTAATATTTATATAAAAGAAAATAAAATAGAAATGGAAAATATTTTTGGGTTTTTTATTTAGAAAATAAAATGAAAATATTTTTGGTATTTTAAAATTCTTATATAAAAGAAAATAGAAAAATAAAATATTTTTGGATTTTTATATTTTTATAGGTACGAAAATAAACTTTCAAAAGAGAAAGGATCTTCAAGGCACTAACTTCAAACACCACGTGAAAATCGTACACCTCTCCCCGGCAACGGCGCCATTTTGATAGATGTCAAACGCGTGTCATAATAATATATAGTATATCCCGTTAGATAAGAAAATTACTTTAGGAAAGTAATAGTCTATCTACCGAGTGTCGTTTCCACGACGAGAGATGAATTGAAATTCATGTTAATGTTTTGAAGACAAATGCTTGATTATCTTTTAAGATTTTTTTGATTTTAAAAATTAAACTACTTTTTAGACAACTGTATTTAATACTAAAAATTATACTAATATTAATACTAGAATTATTACAAACATTTAAAATAAAGAATTAAGTTAAAATGAACTAAAAGATTTATAAGACGAAAATGCTTGCTAAGTGACGTGAAAAGTTCATCAAGTGTGAATTAAGGTCTATTAACGAATTAATTTTCTTAGAAAAGATAATTATCTCGCAATGTTGGTTTATTTTGACAAAAAGTTTCTCAAAAATATATTAATTACTAGATGTATAGTTTGACTATTTCTCCGGCTTTTGCCCTTCGAAACATTCAAACTATAAATCTAAATAATCGAAGTTTATTAATTAATTAAACTCTTTTTCAAATCCACACTAATTCCACAATTCACAAAATCACTTATCAAGCAACTAATTAAATACTACTATGCATAATGAACAATTAAACAAAGCAAAACATTTTATACTAAACTACACTAATTAATTGAAAAAGGATTAGAAAATGGAACCGAATTGGAGACCCGCAATTAAATGATAACCACCCGATTTATTTAGCTAAAACAAATAGTCAAATTCGGTCTAGCTAAATAAATCCTTAAGCTCCACGCCTCATGAGTTGGCCGGTACCAAAATCGAAACACAAACAATAAGAAACTGTTAATAGAGAAACAGTTTATACAATTTTCACTTTGTGAATTCTATTAACTACTAGGCCCATCAATTAGTTCATAAACCAAACGCACATATGCCCCAAGCCCCAATCAAAACGCAGCTAGGCCAACAGCTAGTAAACCCAACGAACCCATATTAATTCAAATCTAGGCCCAGTTTAATTTCTACACATCAACGCAGGCCCAAGATTGATTCTCAGATTTGGGCCTAGATTTCAAAATGTTTGAACTATGTGTACGAGTGCAAATTTTAAGCTAAATCTACAACTTTATTAAGCCAAAGCAAGAACAGGATAAGCCAAACAAATGACAAGCAAATACTTACACAGCTTATTTAAAACAAAGCACGAGATTAAGCATTTTAGAACGAGATTTAAACTATTAAGCACGAACATGAACAATCGAGATCAAAACTAGATAAGCTACAGTAGCTACAATAAGCACCACTAATCAATAAGCTAGCATGAAAACGTATTAAGCATTTATCAACCTTGTTCGCAACCAAAAGCACAATTATGCTAAACCGAAAAGCTTTTATAAACCGTATAAGCTAAACGAAATACTAATGTGAACCGTAAAAACTAATAAGCTACTAGGAAACTTATTTAAATCTGAATAAAAAAAACTTTTGGAACCAATAAAGCATTTAAATCAGAAATAAGCTAAATCCTAGCTTATTATTTAAGCTTGTATCCGGTTACTTATTTGGATTATATATGGAACAAACAAGCTTATGAAAAGCTTCTTAGATCGCACACTTAATTCTAATTAAGCTGGGATAAAAACTCAGAAAATAAGCTTAAGAAAAGAGCTTATTTGTGAAAAGCTAGAAAAGAAAAGAGATTAAAAAGAATTAAGCACATTGATAAGCTACGAAACAAGATCTTAAATAAGCATCACCAATATTTGTTACAATATCTTAAATAAGCTGCTGAATAAGCTTTACAATAAGCAATAAACTAAACCTACTCCTAACTAATAAGATAAAACTAAGATGTGTAAATTTAAATCTAAATCCTAATAATATGAAAATGAGGGGAGCGGTTTAATTTTATAGCCAAGAGAAGGGGCTTCTTTTGTAAATATTGATGATACAGACACCAATTAATAGCAATTGGCTTGGATCTTGCCACCTCGTATCAATCTTTCAGAGCGTTGGATCTTCCAATGGATATAAGCCACGTGTCCATCCTTTTTGCGTTAAAAAATGACACCTCCCATTTTACCACCACTCTTTTTACACAAAACTGAATTTTAAAACAATTCTTTCAATACAACTACCACAACCTAACTTCTCACTTACTATAAAATTATCCAACCAAATTTCACTTCCCCATATTATCTACCCCAACCTCCCTCCACACATCAATTACTCCATGGGAATGGTAGATAACACACTCTTCACTAAAAAGAAAGACTCCAACCTCATTATTGTCCAAATATATGTTGATGACATTATATTCGGATCAACTTGTCAAGAAATGTGTGATGACTTTGCCAAGATCATGCATGATGAGTTTGAAATGAGTATGATGGGGGAACTAAATTTTTTCTTAGGATTACAAATAAAACAATTAGATGATGGAATATTTTTTAATCAATCAAAATATATTAAGGAAATGCTTAAGAAATTTGGACTAGAAGACTCTAAGCCAATAAAAACCCCTATGTCTACGGAAACCAAACTCACGAGAGACGAAGAAGGTGAGTCCGTAGATAATACCAAATATAGAGGCATGATAGGTAGTTTATTATACTTAACGGCAAGTAGACCCGATATCATGTTTAGTGTTTGCCTTTGTGCACGCTTTCAAGAGGATCCCAAAACCTCTCACCTAGAAGCGGTTAAACGTATCTTCCGATACATTAAAGGCACTACGCATTTAGGATTATGGTATCCTAAGGGATCCGGCATAGAAACAATAGTGTATGCGGATTCGGATCATGCGGGAGATTACGTAGATCGCAAGAGCACTAGTGGTGTTTGCACGTTTATGGGATGTTGCCTAACATCTTGGTTTTCGAAGAAGCAAACCGCTCTTGCCATCTCCACAACCGAAGCGGAATATGTAAGCGCCGGAAAGGCATGTCAACAAGCTCTATGGATGAAACAAGCTCTCATAGACTATGGCGTTAGGTTAGACGACATTCCAATAATGTGTGATAACAAAGGGGCTATAGACTTAAGTAAGAATCCCGTTCAACACTCACGAACAAAACACATTGAGATTCGCCATCACTTCCTTCGCGATAATGTTCAAAAAGGGAATATCTCTATAGAAAAGGTCTCATCGGAAGACAACATAGCCGATATTCTAACTAAACCACTTAAACGTGAGCCATTTAACTACTTACGTCTAGGTCTAGGAATGATGGAACAAATTGATTAAGTTTTCGGCATAATAAAGAAATGATAATCATCAATGAACCATTTGTCAAAAATCTGAGAAAAAATTTTCTCAACAGGTGGTGGCCCCCTTAATTCATAAAGGGCGGCCCCCTTAATTTTAAGGGGACCACCCAGACTTTAAGGGGACCACCCACCTGACTGACAATTTTTTTTTCTCTCTGTGTCTAGGTTTCTATTTTACACAAAAACACAAGATTGAGAAAAGTTTATAAGCAAACTTTTACTAATTCTTCTATTTAAATGCATATCTCATTATACATATATACAATAGTCCCAATCTATTATTTTCTAAAAGGTTTTTCTCACAACTAGGAGCACATGAAAATCAATTTTCACATATTGTTGAGATATGCTAAAAACATTTTTCACATATGCATAATGTTCTCTTACTTGTTGTCAAAAGTATATAATTTAATATATATTTTCGACAATCTTGGTTGAGCAAAATTAAATCAAGGAGCATTTGGATTATTTCTTAGGTTTTACATGTCTTAGTGTCGAAATAATCGCTACTCCACATTTGTCAGTCACCTGGATTATTTCTTAGGTTTTTCCATTCTTAGAGTCGAAATAAATCCATCACTCCACAATTTGTTACACATATAGGCACACACTAGGCTTATAGATGCAAACACAAGTCTCTTTTAAATGCGTTTACAACACATAGGGTTTGTCTAAGAAATCTTAAAAGCATTACAACTATTTAGAGTATTAAAACTATTTGTATAATATGGTTTCTATTGAAGACTTTATTTTACCTTTTTACATGCTTGTCTACATGTTATTCTTGCTAAATACCCTTAGACTTGATCATGCTTGAAACAAAATTACAACTTTGCCTGCCTATATTCTTACTTGCTAAATGTTGTAGTCTTAGTTGCCATAAAAACTAGGACTTGCTGCAAAATGGCCACAAAAACATACCCACCTTTTTTACCATTGTCCTAAACAAAACAAAAATCTGGACTTTCTGGACTTTCCAAGTGGCGGCCCCCTTAAATCAAACGGGCGGTCCCCTTAAAATTAAAGGGACCGACCATACAATTAAGGGGATCGACCACCTGAGACATAATTTTTACTGTTTCTTTTTGCTCTTTGACCCTCTTTCACCTAGACTTAGCTATAATTTCCCTGAACTCACCAACATCCCTTGGATTGACTTTCCAACAATGTCCATCTTTCCTTAATTACACCATTCTCCTAGTATAAATCAACCCTCATCCTCAACACATTTTCCACACTCATCTTGTCTTCTCCAATGTCTTCCCCTCATAATCCTTCACCCAAACCTTCAAAGGTTGCCAAAATATCCGTAAGACCCATTTGGAGAAAGAAGTTGAACTCTTGTCACACATCAAATATGGATGATGTTAACTTACCCACTCAAATTTCCAAACCACAATCTCCTCTCAATCAAAATCAACCATCTCAAGAGAACTCTCCTACCACTCAAACAAACCATGATTCTCTACCATCTCACTCACTTCTCTTTGGTGATTCTTGCAACACTAATGTTGGACACACTCCCTCTCCACCACAAAGTGTCAATCAATCTCAAACCCCATTTCCTCACTTACTTATCAATCCATGTTGCTAGTGTGCTTTCATGACTCAACTTCACCATTACCTCAAGGTGACAACCACACTCAACCTCCACTTCCTCCATCTCCAAGTAGAGAAATGCTCATGAAGACAATAGTCAATTTCATGACTCTTCAAACCCTCCTACCATGAATCTCTCACAACGTAAACAACTTCTCATCACCTTACTCTCCAAACTTACCTCACACCCTCAACTTGGATCAAGTTGAACAACATGTTGGTTATTGTCCTTGTTGCATATACACCCAAAACAATTCCTAATCTTGAGTGAAGATATCGATTGGATTGAATTTCTTCTCACTCGACCACAACCACCACCTCAAATCCAACGTGACTATCCTCCAACAACCACCTCCGCTCCAAACTCTCCACCAACAACCAACTAAGCATAATACATGCCGACCTTTTTTCTCGCTTTCAAAATAAATGACCAACCCTCTCCTTTTGCAAGCAAGTCTTATGGAATTCTAGGAATATTAGGAACTATGTAGTTTACTTCTATTAATATGCTTCAAGCATATTATCTCTATTTGATGTATGCATGATTGTGTTTTTATACACAATTCTTTATGTTAAATGAATGATCTTTGGTATTATGTTATCAAGTATGTTTTTGCTTGCACTTAAATTTGATGTATGCATGAATGTGTTTTATACACAATTTTTATGAATGCTCCTTAGTCTCATATTTTTTATGCACTTGTTTTCTTTTTGGTTGGTTGCATTTTTCATATCCATAAAAGTTAAGTCTAATTGATATATATTTGTGATTGTTAGTTTACACAAATAACTTGACACTTGTTAAGCATTATCAACATGTTTAAATATTTGTTTCCTAGTTGATACATGTAAGAAATGGTTGTCTTGTTCTTCTAACTTGTTTTTGTAGCAAAGTTACCATAGCTCTTGAACGAGGGGGAGTACACATCAAGGGGGAGCGTTCATCCCGTCGACTTTTTACATATTCATCGACGAAGCCTTTTTGATTCTATAAAAAAGGGTGGAGAAATAGAAATAAAACTCACTAGATACTTGTTTAAAAACAATTTTACATTTAATGAGTTTAGATTTTATAATCATCCAAAGAAGGTGGGGAGATTGTTTTAAAGAAATAATGCCTAAAAACGTTATTAATATTTTTTGATCTCTCTACGTTTTGATAATCACAAAATGTAAAAACGATTAATGAAAAAATATTTGTAAACAAATAATTAGTAGTAAATTTTCATTTGAAAATTTAATCACTTAAAGGTATGAATAAATAAATGCTTAATGCATTTTATGATCAAAAGAATTTTTATTCAACCTCACATTTTTTATAAAAATGTCACAAACATTTTTATAACTTTTACAAAATATTTTTGGATTTAAAAGAAATATTTTATTTTAAATAAATATTTTGAATTCAAATTTTATACCTAAAAACGGCTAGAAATGTTTCGGAAAACACTCCTCCAGAAAAGACAAAAAATGGAGCGTCTGACCTAGGCGGTCCCCTTAATAATTAAGGGGACCAACCCCTATTTAAGGGGACCGCCCAACTCACAAAGCCATCTCAGTTGGCCTAAAAATTACAGGACCATACCCCACTGATTTTCTCACCTTTTGCACACACTTTCTTTCTGTTCTAAATCAGTTTATACTTTCCTTTCTTTCCTTTGATCATTTAATCATAAAGCCTTGTTTCTAATTGGATCCTCATAAGTGCAAGAGAAGAATATTTCCTATCATCAAGTGAAGAAGTATTATAGCTTAGTATGTGTCCTTGCAACCTTGTTGCAATTGTATCATATCTTGTAAATCATTTGTGTATATTGTGAAGGTGTGTATCGTAGTTGTGTATACTAAGTAGATTGTGGTGATCATTGTAAGTATAGATAAATCAGGTTGATCTTAGTAGGTAGTGTTTGATTGGTGTGATCAAGGTAGTGTTTAGTTAAAGTGAAGTTGTGAAGAAAAGTATAGAAAGGTTGTGAAGGGTAGAGAAGTCGTAAAGTGAAGAATAGTCGTGTAGTGAAGAAGAAGTCGTGTGGTGAAGCCAAGTAGTGAATTGTCATAAAGTAGTGTGTTTAGTTGTGATAGATTGGTTCTAGCTAGGATTAGAACTTGACATTTCGCTTAGTGTCGGAAATTGGTGTAAGCTAAGTTGTGTACGGTTTTCTCCGCCTAAAGGGAGCTTGTTGACATAGTGAAGAAAACTCTCGAGTTTGGTACTCGGGGAGTGAAGTAGGGCGAAGAGGTGATTCATTATCGAACCACTAATAATCCTCATCGTTTGGTTTGGATCTTCCATCTCTTATCTCTTATCTTGCATATTTATTTTATATCTTGTCATTACTTACTTGATTAGTTAAATTGTTCATATTGTGAATTCACACAAAATCAAATCTAAGTTTTTATAACCAAACATAACATTAATTTAAAAAGTGGTAAACTATTCAACCCCCCCCCCTTATAGTTTTCCACATGATATATGTGGATGACATCATCATTACAAGTAATAACAAGGGCACTATCGACAATATAATTTATCAACTTGGATCAGCTTTTGCATTAAAAGGTCTCGGGCCACTTAACTACTTGTGTATTGAAATTATTCCTCATGTGTTTGGCATTCTCCTGTCTCAAAAGAAATATATTTTAGAACTATTACAAAGGGCTGGTCTTCTACTGTAAGCTCATGTCCTTCTCCATGGTTTACCATCGAGCACCCTCAGTTAAGATGACAATGTTGCATTTCACTAATTCATTTAAATAACGACATGAAGTGGGTTAATTTACAATATGTTACCCTCTCTCGCCTGACTAGCTTTTGCTGTTAACAAGGTAAGTTAATATATGCATGCTCCAACCGATAATCAATGGTTCTGTAGTAAAACAGATTTTAATGTTATCTTCAGGTATGGTTGACAGGTATGCTCATACGTCGTTCTTCTGTTCTACCCTTAATCATTTACAGCGTACTATTAAAAGGTAGTCCTGATACTTCTCTTGAAGCTTTCTCATATGCTGACTAGGCTGAGGATTCAGATGATTGACGGTCCATGGGGGGGATTTGCTATATATCTTGGTTCAAACCTTATACCTTGGACGGCTCGTAAACAACTAAGGTCTCACGTTCTCTAAAAGGGGGGGGGGGGGGGGGGGGGGGGGGGGGGGGGGGGGGGGGGGGGGGGGGGGGGGGGGGGGGGGGGGGGGGAGGGGGGGGGGGGGGGGGACAGAAGCTGAATACAAAGCTCTTGCTGACACCGTTGTTGAGCTTATATGGCTTCAAGCTCTTCTTCATGAGCTTGGTATTCGTTCATCTTCAATTCCTATACCATGGTGTGACAATCTTGGTGCAACATACTTGTCAGCTAACCCTATCTTCCATGCGCGTACAAAACACATAAAAATATTCTATCACTTTGTTCGATAAAAGGTTGCTCAAGCAGATCTTTGAGTTCAACATATATCTATACATAATTAAATTGCAGATATCTTTACAAAGCCATTACCAACTCCTTATACCCTCCTTTCAAATTATCCTAAGCTACAGGTTATTTCTCGTCCTTAGCTTGTGGGGGCATGTTAGAACAAACTAGATTAGATGGGCCAGTCCAATTGTATAGATAGGCCGTACCTATTAGGTTATGTATAAGTTGCTTAGTCAGTAAGTTATGGTATTAGTATATATACATATAAAATCTAATGTGCAAAACACAATTACAATTACAATAATACATACCCTTTGAGGTCTTATAATCTACATACCAAACAAATGATTTTTGTGTTTCATTTCATTCTTTTAATCCAAACCTCTATACCAAACTGCCCCTAAATTTGACTTGTGATGCGTCGGTCATATAACTTTCAAGATTCATGTAATTCCTAAAGTAGAACAGAATTACAACTTCAACCATATAACTTTCAAATTTGATGAAATTCTTGAAGTATAATGGAATTATAACTTCAACTATAGGTGGCAATCTTTGGCAAAAAAAGGGCCTGTTACCAAACTTTATAAAATGCTTGGCCATTTATCTAAAAATGTATCGCCTTGACGTGCGAGCATTTATACCCTTGTTACTAACAATCCCTTAAATTTGAAGTGGTTTCTTATAATAAAATTAAGTTTGCTATGAAATATTAGTCTTTACTACATATAAAGAGAAAATTATCAAACTTTGGTCTTGCTAGAAAACTTAAAAATATAAAATGAGTAATGTTGTTTAACTAAAATAACATTAACCTATTATACATTAGGCGTGCAAACGACATCGTTTAGCATTAAATTAAGGTCGTTTATCATTTAAGTAAAGTCGTTTTGTGTAAGTGTTGTGTTGTTTGTATGGTTAAGAGTTGTAATTTGTGGGACATTAATTTAGGGCCATCCTTGTTTCCGTGTTTTTAATAATGCACTGAAATGTGAAAGTGTACCCCCAATACACTTCACACTCTTCTTTAGCCTATCTCTCTTCTTCTTCTTCTTCAGTTGTTAGGAGTGGTGGTTGATCGGTGGTTCCAGATATCTAGGTAGAAGTGCTACACTCTTACATGTAAGTATACTCAACACTTTCCACACTCTTTTTTAGTCTTTTTCTTTCTCTGCTTCTTCAATGGTTAGGGGTGGTGGTTGATCAGTGATTTCGGATTAAAGGTATGTTTTTTGTTGTTGTTGGTTATTTGTTTAAGTTCGATTATGTTTTAGGTGTGTGAGATTTTGCAAATGGTGTATTGCATGTGTTGTTTGGAAATTGTTTTAATATTTTTTAGCCGATTGGTTTACCTTTTTGCAGCTTTAAGTGGTGATTTGGGATTGTGGGTTGTGGTTTAGAGATTAAAGTATGTTGTTGTTGTTTATTTTTTTGGAAATGGTGTATTGTATGTGCTATTTTGAAGTGGTTTTCGTGTTTTTTTACCTTTTTTGATTAAATATCTGCAGCTTAAGGTCGTCATTTGAGATCATCGATTGTGGTTTACATATTAAGGTATGTTTTTTTGTTGTTTTTGTTTGGTTTTGTAGTTTGATTATATTTTAGGCGTGTAAGGTTTAATTATGTTTTAGTCGTTTAAGATATTAGAAATGATGTATTGTGTGTGGTGTTCGGAAGTGCTTTTCATGTTTTAAATCTGTTTTGTGTAAGTTTATGTAGTTTGAAGTCGTGATTTGGGATCGCCGATTATGGTTTATAGATTAAGGTATGTTTTTTGTTGTTGTCTTTTATTTTTGTACTTTGATTATGTTTTTGTAACACCCCAAACCAAACAAATTTGGATTGCGCAGCGGAATTAGCAATTGGGTGTTACTAAGTAGCAAAAATCACCAAGACAACTTCTTATGACCATGTCTTTCTCTTACAACTGAGCTTTCAATTCATTTAATTCAAAGTATTGATAAAAAATTTGGAGCACTTTGATTTGAAACAGAATTGTCCCTTTGAAAAATTTCTTGATTAAGCTGAGTATCAACTTCTAAAGAAATGCAATTTTTTTCAAAAGTTGTATAACTTCTGAACATTTTTCAAAAGGTCTCATTTTTCAATGAAATATTTTTTGTTGAAAAGCTTAGTCTCAAGTTTGAGACACTTTGGACATTCATACATATTCACAGAAGCATTATCCACAGTAGACTTCATAATTATGTTCACTATATCTTTGTTAATGACTGGTCCAAGATCGATCGTTCGCGGTTAAAACTTATACATTTTAAACTTCAAACGTTTTAGCCTCTAAACGATATGTTTCCACAGCCTGTTCCTTTGAGAAGACATTTTGACTTCAGTAAGTTTCATCAATAAATATTGAACGAAGTATTGAATATGTTCCTATGCAGTGCTTTTACAAATGGAATAATTTCATCCCTAAAACAAGCTTTTGTATGTTCAAACCCCCACGAGCCCTCAGTGATGGCTGTGGTCGTGGTTCTTTCTTTGACAACCACGTCAAAACCAGCAAGATGTGTTTAAGGTTTATTCAAACTTGTATTTACCATGGAAAACTTTAGAAGTTCTTTTGGAACCTCGACTTTAGTGGGTCTACAAGAAGGACTAGGATCTAAAGAATTCATAGAATTCTAAGACCAAAAGGCTTGTTCAGCAGATAATTCAGTTTGTGGAACAAATCGTTTTTCAAAATCTTAAGAAAGTTGGTTGAGAACAGCATAATCAACGGTGTGGTATTAACTTTCTTCTAAAACCATGGATCTTGTGTTTTACAAACCTTTTTGAACGACTCCTATCAGCAAGCATTATAGAGTCTCTTCGAATCAGGAACGTAATTGCATAAGTATTCTTAATGACATACCATCATAAGCATTGGTTCCAACAACTGAGCTTTTCTTCATATAGAAGGATTTTGAAAACCTAAGCTTGTTTAGTGGTATGGTCAAGAAAAAATGTGATTTTGTTAACATATTAACAGTTTTGTGCTGATTGATCTCTTTTAAAAACAATATTATCCAGCTGTTTGATCTTATTTTCTAAAGCAATTTCTCTATCAATGTTTCTAGATTCTTCTTTCTTGAAATCATTTTTGAGAAGAGTAACTGTTTGCATTAAAGATTCCTTTTTTAATGTTTAGAAGAGTTTGTTATAAGACGATCAATCTCGACAGACTATTTGCATGAATCTTAAATGTTATCTTTACTTTTTAAATCAACATTTTGTCCTTCTTTTAAAACTTTAACTTGTTCTTTATATCTTTCAAGCTTAGCAGTTAAAGTATCATTGACACTTTTATGTCTATATTTATCTTGGTGCAATTATTTACATGGGTTTTTAGTTGTTCAATCACAGATAATATCAGTGCATCTTGTTGTGCAGATGAGTTAGAATTCTGAACAGCTGCCTGTCACATACTGAGAATAAGGAATGATATTGCTATCACTGGTTATTTCAGTCTCTGAATGGTTCACAACATTCGACTGTTCAGAAGACGGCATCGCCTGCACAGCTTGATTGATCATATTGTTATCCATATTATCAGGATTGTGTACCTCAGCGAGAACATCTAAACCATAATGAGATAAATTCGCCATGAGAACAACTTTGGCAGTGTTGAGTTTATCACAATCAGAGTCATATGCATCCAAATCATCGGCTTGATAAGTAGCATTGTGGGTAATGACAGTCTGTGTGGCTTGACCTTCTGGTATTCCTAGATCTGCCAAAAATGCTAGTTCTTCCTCATGTATAATTTGACCATTTGCTTGAGCTTGTACTAGCAACACTTTATCCTTAAACCATGAATCAACCATTTCCTTTTTAGGTTTAGTGCACTATTTGGACATGTGTCCTTCCCCTTTGCAGTTGTAACAAATAACCGGCCTTTGTTTCCCAGAATTGCTTCCAAGAGGAAATGGACTAACTCTGATGACTGATCAACATAAGGTAAGCAATTATATTTGTTATAAACTTTCAAAACCATTTGTTCTAATAAAATTTCATTTGTATAGGGTCTTATTGAAGCTGTTAAAGATGTCATGCCAAATGCTGAGCAGAGGCAATGTGTAAGGCGTATTTATAAAAACTTTAAGAAACAATACCCTGGCTTAGAGTTTAGGCAATTGTTCTGGGCAGCATCTAAAGCCTCATACCCTCAGCTTTTCAACAAGGTTATGGATAAGATAAAAAGTGCTAACCCAAATGCACATAAGTATCTTGTGGATAAGAATCCAAAATCTTGGTCAAGAGCCTTTTTTGAGGTTGACAGAGGTTGTGAAGCAATAGAGAATGGCTTCAGTGAATGCTTTAATAGTGTCATTGTTAATGTTAGACATAAGCCACTATTAACTATGCTGGAAGCCATTAGAGTGATAGTGCTTGAAAGGATGAACATAATGAAGGAAAATAGTAGGAAATGGAATCCTGGAGTATGTCCCAACATCAAAAAGATATTGGAAAGGCTGAAGGAACAACAAAGGTATTTTCCCCTTAAATGCTATAAGTTTTAAATAACTTGTATAAATTGATACTAATAACTAATAATTACAGGTTTTGGCATGTAATACCTGCTAGTGGGAATCTTTTTGAGGTGAGATCAGAGAGTGAAGGATTCACATTTGATGAAGGCAAGAGGACCTATAGTTGCAGGATGTGGCAGTTATCAGGAATACCTTGTGTTCATGCCACAAAGGTAATTGTTAGGAATTATGCTTTCCCGACTTAGTACTGTTAGTTATAATTAGTTAGTACTGCCAGTATATCTGTTAGTACTGGTAGTAGAGTTAGTACTGTTAGTAGTAAGTTAGTACCGCTAGCATATATAGTTAGTACTGTTAGGAGATATGCATGAGTTATAATAGGAATAGATATGCATTATCTCTTCACACGTTTTGTAAGCCCATTAGGGTTTTTCTTTGGTGTATAAAAGGAACCCTACGGCTCTAGTTAGAGATATAAGTTTCAAAAAAATTAGTTAGTAATCTGTAACCTAGCAGATTAAATAGTAATCAAAGTTCTGTTTTATTCATTGTTCTTCTTAGCATTATAAGTTAGTTTCTGCATAACTTATATTGTTCATAGTCATTGTTTCTCTTGTAGTTAGTTTGGATCTATCCAGATTAGCTACCACCCTTAACAGGCTAGAAAGATCTATTCATTAGGATCAACACTTATCAAATTCATCATATAGTT
>BQNB010002605.1:8076-78999 GCA_026074375.1 Tanacetum coccineum | reverse complement strand
TGCTATAACCCTACACGAACACCCCCCCCCCCCGGCTGTTTTCGACAGCCAACCAAACCAACTCCCCTGGCTGTCCCGGCTGTCCCCGCAGCCATCCCGACCCAAATGCACCCTCGATGCTTACAACCAATCCGACACCCTCCCCGGCTGTCCACAGCCAACCCGACAGCCAACCATACATCCCTTTATGGTGGCGGCTGCCACGGAACAAACAAACACCCCTTGTGGTACAAAACCCCAACCCCCCCGGCTGTTAACCCACAACCCGACACACTAAATCCCCTGGCTATACCCGGCTGTAAACCCAACACATTCCCCTCCCCCATTGACTGCCATAACCCAACGCCCCCTTTTTGGTGTTAAAATAAACAACCAACCGCACCCTTGATGATGGAAATACAAACCGCACGCACCCGAGTGGTGCGGCTGTCCCGAAACCCCAAACCGAACGCACCCTTCTTGGTGACAAACCAATCAAACGCACCCTATTTTATGAAAACCACAAACCAGCCGCACCCTTACGATGGCTCGCGGTGGTGGGGCAGCGGCGTAGAGGTGGTGATGGCGTTGGTGGTCATGGTGATGGTGGTTGGGGTCGGCTGTGGATATAGCAGTCGCGGTGGTGATGGTTCAAAGTAATAATGACGATGACGTGGGGATGATGATGGCGACGGTGAGGTGGCGGTGATGGTGGTGTTGATTGTGGTGGCGAGTGGTGGCGCGTGGTGGTGAGGATCGGGTAGATCCGGAGATGAGAAACGTTTTATGTTTTGGTCGGAAAACCCGCCGAAAAACTTTTCCGGCTGCTGCAGCATGGTGGCCGGCGGCGGTAGCTGGCCGGAGAAGATGACCGGAGGTGGTGGTGGCCGGTGGCCGGAATTGGGGAGAGAGAGAGACATATAAGTGTGTGTGTATTGTTTTTGTATAAATGAAAAGTTTATAAAACTTTTTATATATATAATAAAAGTTTTAAGAAAAGTGATAAGTCACTAATAGTATAGGGTAAATTGTGTAACTTTTTAATATACTTTTTGATAAAAGCGGTTCGGGACTCATTTGAGCGACTTAACGGATGATTCAACGCACGAAACTTGCGCCATTGTTTTTCGAATCATTTTTCTGATAAAAATGAGTATTCACTTGATAATATTTCATGAATATTTTATAACATTTAATAAAATATTTGTTATTTATTTTGTGAACCGGTTACGCATTGTCTGAAGTAAAAATGGATTTTAACTCGAATATTCGCGTCTTCAATAAACGTCATTGAATAAAATGTTAAATAATTTATTAAATATTCTCATTTAATAAAACGTGATAATTAAATGTAATTTAATTATTTTTGTGTTTCTAAAATCTTGCGAGGGCATTTCAGTCACCTTCTGACTGTTTTCAGGTCTCGGGTAAAACTGAAAAGTTGTCTGGAATATCATTTCACATCAAATTGCTTTAGAGTCCGAGTCGTGAAAACGTGCTTTAGATGGTCGTTCTTATAAGTCAAGCCAGACCCTAAAAGTCAACGATTGAAATCGTCATTCAAAAATTCGAAAATTCTCGGATGTTACAAAGTTTATGTTAAGAGTGCTGATGATAAAGCCTACTTATTCTCAAAATCAGACTTCAAGTACTTGAACAAGAATGACATTGAAGATATGTACTACATTTGTTTGAGAAGAAGAAACAACCCTCACCAGAATGCATTGATAAAAAGCTTTGATCATGTTTATTAGAAGCTGTGTGATTTGGGAAAGGGTTTATGATTTTCAACTGGGAATAGAGAGTTATCAGATCAAAGTCAATCTTACTGCTCCAACCATCACTTTTCCTGGTATTGAAACACTTCCATTGTATTCAGTCACAGCTGATCCTTTTGTTGGTGTTGTAAATGAGAATAACAAAAAGGAAAGGATGGATATGAACATTGATGAGTTGCAAAAGTTCAGTTATGCTACCCTGAAAAGAGTTGTGAAAGATTAGTGCTATTAATGTGCAAGCTTGACATAAATTTAAAGATCCTCCTCTAAACGAAAAAGATAAAGAGTTGATGGTAGTGTTTGAAGAATAGATAGAAGAACTTTTAAAGTACCGAAAACAACTGAGGAGATGGGAAAGCTTCATGAACGGAAGACCAATTCAGAATTATAAAGAACGTTCTGTATAATCGACCCTTAGGGGGAGATTGTTAGGAATAATAAAAGTGTCGATTATACTGTAATAAGTAGCTTTACATTATTTAGTATATTTAGTTAGTTTTTAATTTATACTCCCTCCGTCCCTAAATAAGTGTCCACTATTGACTTTTGAAGTCATTCTTACGCAACTTTGACCTTAATTATTTCTTCTTGTGTTATATAATACTTGATGCAAAATATATGAATGAATTAAGTTTTAAATGTATTTTCATTGATATGATTTTCGTTAAGTATTATAAAACACAAACAAAATAATTTAAGGTCAAAGTTGATAGAAAAAGACTTTAAAAGTCAATAGTGGACACTTATTTAGGGACGGAGGGAGTAGTATTTTGTAATAGTCTTAATGGGCCCAATAAAGATTAATTAGCCCATTAAGTTAGTCATTAGAGAGAATAATGGTGTTTTAGTCAAACACTATAAATACCCTCTGTGAGGAATCTCAATTCACGATCTCGGGAGGTCAAGGAAACTCAAAATATAAATAAGCCATTTTAGAGAGAGAAAGTAGTTTTATTATTGAATGATTAATGAGATATTACAAATGGGAGGTTCACCCCTCTAAGGAAGATTAGAGGGGTTTATATAGCCCTTACACAAGCCATCTTTAGCACTATTACTATTCCAGTCCTTGTGTTTTATGCTATAGATAAAAAAGAGTAAATCCCGTAAATGATGCCACATTTTTAATCCTAACAATCTTCCCCCGATGTGGTGGCATACGGGATTACCTACAATGTATTCTACAAGGACAAATACAAATACTCCAGCTTAGATCTTTCCACTACTTGCAAACGATACAATGTAATCTGTATAAATTGAGTTAACTTTCCCCCAGTTCATACTGCATGTCTTCATGCAGCTTTCTTCATCTACTTATTTTTGTTGAAGTTTCTGAATCAGCTTCCCCCCAAATAGACAACCATTTGAAGCAAATCTGAAACTTTGATGTAGTTGACATATCTTCTAACTATAGCAGTGTAAGTACGCAGCGGGATTTATAAAAGATGAAGTAAACCACATTTAGCAACAAATCTGACTTCTTCATTGCAAATAAGCAGCAAACTCATTCAGGGGAACATGCAAGAAATCAGCAAGATCTTCTCACGTATGCACATACTTCACACACTAACCATCCAGAGGTTGAAAGCATACAATTCATCTCCATAAGAGAGAAACAGACTTGAAGATTAGAAAGAAAAAAAATAAAGATGAGATAAGTACACATTTCTTCCCCCTGATTGTTGCAATCTATCAAAATATTCAACCGAAAGAGAACATGTCCAAAGAAGGTATGAAAAGAATAATACAAGGACACTTCTCTTCCCTCTGATTATATTTGATAACCATCAAAATAATCATAACCTGTGTTATCCCGAATATTCGATAATATGACCATGTGTGAAGTATCATAAATTCGGTTAAGCGTAAAAATATCCCGTGAGAATCAACTGCCGATAAAAACCACTATTCATTTCTCATCTGATAATTCATTTCCAACCTCTTACTCTGTCGGCTCTCTGTAATGACTACTGTTGGAGAAAACTCAATATTACAAACTGATGCTGAAGTAGAATACCCCAAACTTGTGACTTATGTCTTGTACTATCCATGATAAAGAACGGTGTAGAGAACTCGCGCTGCACTTTGCCAAGTCTCTAAGTACCCCTTGACTAATTCCACAACTGAATGTGGTGATAGCTTACCCTGTGAGTCATTAAGAACCAACTTCTGCGTTTATAGATCTCACACAAATAACTAGATTAGCCAAGTCTTCATCATAACTGGTTATAAGCTCAAACAAGTTATCTTTAAAATCATCATCCAACCAACCCTGGTTTTTAAGATATGATAAGACCACACATCTGTGAAATTCCGCTTCAACTTCAAATTAATGATAATGAATCATCCCCGTAGCCAATTCTTGTGGTTAAAACCCAAAAACTAGCCTTTTTAACGGTTTTCCTGAATCTTTGATAAGGATCGTTTTAAGCTATAATGATGTTTTTGTTTTACAAAAATTACCTCTTTCATGCCGTTTTAATAACAGTGATAACAAATTTCATCATTTTAGCATTTTCAGCCCACACTAATTTTCGGATGAAAAACAAATGCAGCTCAAAATTATAATTTTCGGATCAGCCTCAGTCAAATTAAATTTCGCAGCCAAAATTTTGGTGAAGCCCATATTCATCATCCCGTTTATTTTGGTAATGCATAGCCCAATTTTGATACGCATATCCAAGCCCTTTATTACATCAGCCCTTATCAAATCTAGGGTCCTAACATAACATGTGTTAACACTGCCCTTTATAACCACAACCCTAAAGCTGTTATTATCTGCCCCTATCTAAACATACTACTGTCACACCACGCCAAGGCGAAAACACGAGGCGTGACTTGTAACATCCGGCAATTTTTGAAATTTTTAAATGACTATTTTAAACTTTGACTTTTCAGGTCCGATCTTACTTTTTTGATTTATGATCTTTTATCGTCACATAAAAACGATTACCGCGTAACCGGTAAAAATTTTCGGAACAAATTTTAAATAATAAATCATATTTATTAGTACATCTCTCATGGGAAAGTTATTTTTAACTTATTTGATTCGAAAACGAAAAAGGATATATATATAAATTCATAGCTGGTTTATCAAAAACGAACCACTAAATCATGTTTTTATGATTCGGACCCTAAAGCAATTTGATGTAAAACGATATTCCAGTCAACTTTTTAGTTTTGACCGAGACCCGAAAACAGTCGGAAAGTGACTGAAATGCCCTCGCAAGATTTAGAAACGAGAAAAATAATTATGTTATATTTAATTATCATTTTTATTAAATAAAAATATTAAATAAATTAGTTATCATTCTATTCGAAAACGTTTGTTGATAACGCGAATATGCGGGTTAGAAATTTGTTTTTATGTTTATCTTCGGACAAGACGTAACCGGTTCACAAAATGAATAACAGATATTTTATTAAATGTTATAAAATATTTATGAAACATTATCAAGTAAATACTCATTTTTATCAGAAAAATGATTTGGAAAACAATGGCGCAAGTTTCGAGATTTGAATCGTCCGTTAAGTCGCTCAAACGGGTCCCGAACCGATAGTTATAAAAACTTTATTAAAAAGTTACACTTTTAACCCCACACTATTTAAATTTGTCACTTTAGTTTATATATATATATATAAACTTATAATATCTTTTCATTCCATCTCTTATAACACACACACACACACTCAACATATCTCTCTCTCCCACTCATCTTCTCCGGCGAGCTCCCGCCGCCGCCGGCCACCACTGCCGCCGCCGGAAAAGTTTTCCGGCGGGCTTATCCGGCCAAACCCAAAAATACTCATCTCCACCCGATCTACTCGATCCCTACCACCACTCGCGGCCACGCGCCGTTTTCTTCCCCCTTTTTGACCGACGACAGCCACCCATATAAGGGTGTTTGTTTCGGTGGTTTAGCAGCGGCCATTGCAAGGGTGCGTCCGTTTTTGTGGTTATGATAAAAACATCATAGGAGTGTTTGTTCTTTCATATTAACACCATTAGGGTGTGTTTGGGTTGTCAGAATCGCCACAAGGGCGTGTTTGAGGTTAACAGAAAAAGCGGAAAGGGGTGTTTGGTTGCTGCGTTATAACAGCAGACACGGTGTTCGTTTGCCGTGTCCTGGCAGCCAAACAGGGTGCGTCGGATTTGTGGTAGCACCGAAAGGGTCCGTTGGATTTATTAGATTAGGGTGCGGTGGGTTTGTTATATCACCGATTTGGGTGTGTTTGGTTTGATTGTATCAGTAAGGGTGCGTTTGGTTTGCTGTCACCGCGAAAGGGTGCGTTTGGCTGTGCAAAAAGGCACATTAGGGTGCGTTTGGGATAGCCGCGAACAGCCGAGGGGTATTTGGGTTAGGGTTTAACAGCCAAGGGCGTTTGGTGTAGCGGATTAACAGCTAGGGGGTGCGTTTGGTTTATCAGAAAACGCAAAGGGTGCGTTTGGTTGGGCTGTTAACAACAATAAGGGGTGTTTGGGTTAGTAGCAGTTAGGGTGCGTTTGGTGGTGCAGTTGGCGGTGTTTAATTGTGCAGCAAGGGTGCGTTTGGGTTAACATAAATCGAATAATAATTATATCGTAATATTTTATAAATTATAAACCGGATATATATATTGGTGGTTTAAAATGGTTAAATAAATATAATATTTATTATTTTGTTTAGTTTATATATAATAACATATATATTATATCTAGAACACGCGAGCATTTGAAACATTGAAACGCGAATAATTGCAACATATATTGATTAAGGGAAAACGTTGAGTTTTGCGAAAATGGAAAACGTTATATAAATGGGAAAGTCATGACGAAAGTTATATAAGTTTTTATACTTAGTAATGTTTTACTAAAGCCTCTATTATTTTAGAAACCAAGATAAAAGGGACTAAGTTATATTTTAAAGATATAATAATTTGTATTATACAATAACCGGATAAACGAACGAAAACTATACTTTTCAAATGGGATAACTATTTTAGCAAACCGTCAAGGAAACAATATACTATATTATAAAATATTATTTTATATTTTATAATTGTCAACTAGAAATTAACAGCATAACCTTTGTAAAAGCTTTAAAAACATAGTGTACATGATTTATAACTTTAAAACGTACGTTTACTTTTATGTTAAGAACTTTTATTTATTTAAGTGGTGATTTTCTAAAACGTGTCGAATTATTTTGTTTAATCATTTACTCACGTTTCTTAAATAAAATTTGCAAAGTATTATATATTTCAAATTATTCTTTTGATTGTTTGTCTTATTATATAATTCACCATATGAATTATATAATTGTTTATTTTTCATATGTAGTATATACGGGGTATATTACATACTCTGCTATATGATTCATTCTATGAATTATATATATATGCTTTTGATTTATTCACTTAACCAACCACCAAACTATTACAACATTAAATCTAAATCTTTTATTAACGTGTCACGTTGACATACTCATTCATCGGAAAACCAAGTACATCATCCTAGGCTAGTGGGTCATAGCCGTTAAGATAAACCGCAACTTCTTTGTCGAGCCGTTTCAGTTTCCGTTTCGTCTTGTACTCAATGTGTACATTCCCGCCAATCGTTCTTCATCATCGAGGTGAGTTTATAGCCCCTCTTTCACTTGTTTTACAATTGCTTTACAAATCTCGGGGGAGAATACATGCTCAATACAACTTGTTTACATATTCGTTTACAATATCTTTTACATACTATTCTACACACTTGGTTTACATACTTGATTTTGCAATTCATTACAAACACAATTACATGGTTGATTACAAACTTGGTTTCATACTTTGTCACATACTCATTTGCATACATGTTTACGAAATTGTTTACATACTCATTACGAACTCAACTACTTGATTTATATCACACTCTTTTCTACTTATGGATTTAAGTACTCAAAGCTATTTACGAATACAATAGTTAATTTTTATTGGACACAAGTGTTTTCGGTTATCATCTCCTGTTTACATGTGCCTAAGTAACATAACCCACCATTGCCCATTATCATGAACTGTTAAATTCTTGACCGGAGGACCGGTTGAGGAAGCGCGAGTGTATAAATAGATCTATTTGGGATTGACATCCCTGTTCGGGTGAGTAGCTCTCACTAGTTTCGACTGTACTGAAACAACGAATGCATACATGTCGGAACAATTTGGATGTTTACGGGTTTGAACATCTACACGGGCACTAACATGTCGGATTACGTTGGGACTATAGGGCCCCCCGACAAATACATACTTGGATTTTGGTGACATTAAATTTGTCATGCATTATTTATAAAAATCTTTGGGATAAGATTGGTACATTTTGGTGACATTAAATTAACCATGCATTCTTTATAAAATCTTTGGGATAATATTGGTACTTTTGGTGACATAAAATGGGT
Organism: Tanacetum coccineum; assembly: GCA_026074375.1. NCBI lineage: Eukaryota > Viridiplantae > Streptophyta > Magnoliopsida > Asterales > Asteraceae > Tanacetum > Tanacetum coccineum. The sequence continues at coordinate 70,829 of BQNB010002605.1, read as the reverse complement.
CGTGCATATTTTATAAACATTTTACATGGTACTGTGATGACACAGTGGATAAATATATTTGTTGAAACTTACATTCATATTTAAACTAATCTATGAACTCACCAACTTTAATGTTGACACTTTTAAGCATGTTTTTCTCAGGTGAATTAGATGCTTGGATTATTTGATGTGCATTGGAGTCTTTACATTCAAGTTTTTCATGGTGATGCAATTATGGGACAACTATTATTTTGATTTCAGAAAATCAACGAGATTGTTTTACAAACGACACATTTAGAGGTCGTTCTCTTGTATCTAGCGCTGTGTATTATGAAGTAGCACCCCATGTGGTATTCCGCTGCGTTGTTGTATTTTTGGGGGTGTTACAAATGCAAGAAAGCTTTCCTCCTGAACATAGCAGTAAACTGCTCACTGACACGCCTGAACATCTCTTGAATCGATGTTGAGTTACCAATGAAAGTGGACGCCATCTTGAGACCAGTTGGTGGAATGTCACAAACAGCTGATTTGACGTTGTTGGGGATCCACTCAACAAAGTATGAAGAGTTCTTGTTCTGAACATTCAACATTTGTTCATCGACTTCCTTGGTGCTCATCTTTCCACGGTAGATAGCAGAAGCAGTCAAGTAGCGCCCATGACGAGGGTCAGCAGCACACATCATGTTCTTAGCATCCCACATTTGTTGTGTGAGCTCTGGAACAGTAAGAGCACGGTATTGCTGAGAACCACGTGAGGTGAGAGGAGCAAAACCAACCATGAAGAAGTGAAGACGCGGGAAAGGAATGAGGTTAACTGCAAGCTTCCTTAAATCAGAGTTGAGTTGTCCGGGAAACCTTAGACAGCAAGTAACACCCGACATGGTTGCAGAGATCAGATGGTTAAGATCACCGACTGTCATTAGAAAAACAACATTAGTTAAACTTCAAGGATAACGCCAATTAACAAACATAGCAAAAGTGTGACAGCAGAATAGTAAACTTACAGCTAGGGGTTGTAAGCTTGAGTGTTCTGAAGCAAATATCATACAAAGCTTCGTTATCAAGAACCATACACTCATCAGCATTTTCCACAAGCTGGTGAACAAAAAGTGTAGCGTTGTAAGGTTCAACAACAGTGTCTGAAACCTTGGGTGATGGGAAAACAGAGAAGGTCATCATCATCCTGTCGGGGTATTCTTCCCTGATCTTTGAAATCAAGAGAGTACCCATACCAGACCCTGTACCACCTCCTAGAGAATGGCACACCTGAAACCCTGCAAATCGAAGACAAATTTTAATACATAATTTGAATGCAAAGACATTATGGCCTACACAAGTAACGAGCATGCATTCATGTAACACCACACACCAGGTAAGTTCATAATCATTCCTATCACCGCAGCAGAGAGAACAGTAAGCATGCATCAGAACTGAGAACATTTCAATAAATAAACACTTGATATCTCAGCATAGATTCACTCGAATTGCAAACACGATAAAACAGTTTATGTATTACATCATAAACACAAACTGATTAGCACACCGTATTACATATATAATTATGAAACGGCACACAGTAATTCACATGCAAAGATTACACATCTTCACCTAGATCAAAATAGCTAAACAACATAGCTGTCAATTCATAACAAGCAAACAAAACGAGAACATCCAGCACATTTCACATACATAAACACATTTCAAATCAAATATACCAGAGCACAAACAATATAATCACATACATCTTGTAGATTTATCACTTCTAATACACAATCAACCCGTATCAACAACACGCAAACACTAAATAACCAACAAACACAACAGATCAATCATTTCAGTATAAAAATGACCATAAATTTTAGATATGCACAATACAACATACAAACAACACACACTCAACTATCGACATCAATCATTCAACAAGTAAATATAAACACATAATACACAAAAACAATCAAAATCAGTTCCAACTTTACATTCACTATTAATATAACATATCTATTATTTCTAAAATTATATAAACAACATCAGTAATCAAAACACCCCTTTACATCGAACATAAAAAAGATTCACAAACCCACGGACGCCACTGTTAAACCAACCTAAAATAAACTAACAAAAATATATTTACTAAAATCCCTACCAAATCGATTGAACTAGACCCACCAAAATTGATTCAATCAAAACCACCTTTCAGAATCACTATAGTGAGATAATAGCCTAACTTAGCCTACACTTATGTGAGATCTATCATCGTCTAACACACTGAATGTTCCATCCTACTCCCCACATCTCCTCCCATACCTAGAGTAGAAATAATACAATAATCCCACATCAACCACACTCCCACATATCTGATCCAGCCTCGCAACTCCCAGTACCTCCCCTCACGCCCCACCCCCTGACACACACTCACTGACTCACCCCCCACACCACGTCTCCCTTCCGCCCCGCACCCATCCTCTCCCCGAACGACTGCACGAGCACCACCGCTAATCCCCACAACTCTCCCACTATACACTCCCCCCACCCCCACAGCCCCGAGATCCATCGACTTCTATGGGCACTAGGTCGCTTACTGAATGCACGGCATATCGTCATACGACCTCAATGTTGCGCACCTATGGATACGCCTCTGCCAAGACCCGTGTGAACAGAGACGCCCTCTGTGCTGCTATCCCTCACCGCAGAAGCCCGTCACCAGTGCCTGATATCCCGCAAAATCTGCAGCCCTTCCTTGCACCAGACGCATCGGACCTCACACATTGTCCTTCCCATTCAGTCTGTTACTCCTGAATATCAGCCGTCCGTCATCCCACGCACACTCTCACAGCATTCGTACAGTTAATATCGTATCGGACTGTTACGTTCAATTTGTGAAGTAAGGACTTTGGAATGGCTTGCTTGTTGTCCACTAGCAGCTACCGATGGCAAGCACGTTGATGGGTAGGTCAGGACGAGCCGATCTAGATCTCGGACAGGTAGCAGTATGGTCAGTGATATTTCGACCATCTGGAAAAATACCAACAAAAAGAAAAACAAGAAAAAAAAAAAAAATAAACATGTAAAATAACAGATCTATCATTTCTAACAATAAATAAATAACAGATCTAACAAATAAATAACAGATCTACAGATTATTTATAAAAAAGCAACAGATCTGATAAATAAATAACCAAATATTTATACCTTGCAAACAATCACAGTTTTCGGCCTCCTTCCTAACGACATCGAGCACCGAATCAATTAACTCAGCTCCTTCAGTATAATGCCCTTTCGCCCAATTATTACCAGCACCAGATTGACCGAATACAAAATTATCAGGTCTGAAAATCTGACCATAAGCACCAGATCTCAAACTATCCATAGTCCCTGGCTCCAGATCCATCAACACGGCGCGTGGAACAAACCTTCCACCACTCGCTTCGTTGTAGTAGACGTTGATGCGTTCGAGCTGGAGTTCTGAGTCGCCGGTGTATTTGCCGGTGACGTCTATGCCGTGTTCGGCGCATACGACTTCCCAGAACTTGGCACCGATTTGGTTGCCGCATTGGCCGCCCTGGATGTGAAGGATTTCTCTCATTTTTTGTTTGTTGGTTTGTGAAGTGTGTGAGTGTGTGTATGTGTGTGAGGGGGGAATTAGGGTTTTGAAATGAGAGTGGAGTGGGTTGTGAGAGTGGTTTTTTATATAGGGGGTGTGTGGGTCGGGTCAGTGGTTATAGATGTGGACAGGTAATATCCAGGGTTTTTTTATTTTATTTTTTTCAAAACTATTTTTGGATTTCAAATTTCAAATGGCTGCGACTAGTAGTGTTTATATACTTTTTATTAGAGAATTGCAACAATCGTCCTTGTGATTTGGTTAAATTGCATGTTTTGTTAAAAATCGTTCGTGTGAAAAACTTTGGGTTTTACTTTTAGTCTTTTGTCAAACTAAAATGACTAATATACCTCTCTGTTATATTTTTTTGAATTTCTCCATTAATTTCTATTTTTCTAATACTAAAATACAATATCTTCATCCATTTACCCAGAAACACAAACCCTAAAACTAAAAATACAACATCTTCATCATCAAGTCTTAGTTAAATATTCAAAATCACAAAAACAAAATACACAAATCATTATAGACAAACTCAAAACATATACTCCATCAACTATCATTCCTAAAAATAACCATATAAAACACATAATTATCATCATCATATAACATGGATCGATACACCTCCAATGAACACACCTAATCATCATCATCATAAAATTTGATGCGGTTGTCGTTAGACTTCAACAAGAAGTTTTACAACTCCCTAGGCAGAGCATTTAACCGTTATAGTGTAGTACGGCAAGACTCGGGGGTTGTTATCGTTCTTTAGGGGAATAGGTTGGGAAGGCTCGAACAGAAACTAATAGAGGTCTAAGGGGTTGAGAGAAGATTCTTTTTTATTTTTATATTTTTATGAAAGCAGGTAAATATCATAGTTTGAGAGGTTTGTTGGTTTTTAACTAATTAAACTAATAATAATAAAATAAATCTAAACTACTGGTGATAACTATATGGTAAACGAACGTATTTACTTAATCATGCATTACTCCTTATTATGTTTCTCTAACTTATGTTGCTTTGTCACCCTTGTAATGATTTGTGTAAATATTTCCTAAGTCATGAACGAATTACACGAACCCGCTGTTGACATCAAATATTTGATACTTTTTAGTATCAAAATCCCCATGAAAATGCTTGCAGATATCTTATAAATACCTGAATATGATACTTAATCACTTATTTTGTTGTTTTCGGTAAAAACACAAGTATTTGGCAAGAAACACAATAATATCACAATAAACGACATTGGAGTTTAATGACGTGATTAATGGATGCTTCTACGAATGAATATTATATAAGAAGCTATCCACTTATGATTTTAAATTACTATGAAAGGCTCGTGAATGAATTATGTGAAGAAACGAAGCCGAAGTGGAAATGCTCTTGAGATATCTCGGGTAATGTGCTCTACTAACTCCTTTGAAGTTGATTTAAGCGGCCATGGAAAGAGAAAAGTGATATCTACAACTTTCGTGTTTTGAGTTAGAGCCGGATCACAACTAAAGAGTCACAAGTTTGCAATTACTACAATTTTGCTGAAGTGTTACGCAGTAACCTAACACTTTAGTTACACCATAAACTCTTTAGTTGTGTCGTAACCAAATTTTAGGTTACGAAGTAAAGTGTTGAGTCATCATTACGCTGTAACCATTACACGTCAATATAGTTGCGGATGCCTAGTCACGATTACGGAGTAACCCTTCTATTTGATTACGCCGTAAAGTTCATTTTGTCTATATTTTGGAATGTCTACATCAGCATGTTAGGCGTATCAAAAATGATCCAGTTACGCAGTAAACATTCAGATTAGCCTATAAATAGAAGGTCATTTTCGCGTTATTACGCATCAATTCTTCCTCCCATATAAGTTGGCGAGACTGGACATCACACCAACGTCGTTTTTAGCACGATTCAGCCATTTTAGATAGGAAGAATCGATCCCGATATTCATCATCATATAGTTGGTTCGATTATCATGTTTTTATTACTTTCATTAATTGACAGTGATATTGATTGTATGAATATAATTTTTGACAAAGCTTTTCTTATTAATTATCATTATGATTCATTTATGTCTTGTTAATTCTTGGTATATATTTGGTTATAATACTTTGATCATAAGAATGCCAAATATGATGCTCGCTTACCATGATCACTGGGACAAAATTCCGGTTACTATGACCAGTGTGGTCGGGATTCCACGAGATAAGTGAGGATTAGATGACCATTCGATCCTAGCTTTCCCAACTAGTGGAATAAATCGAAACATTAAGTTAATTAAGAAGTAATTATGGCTGCACTTTCTTTCCTTCGATCCTACTTATATCATTTCAATTAAAGTTTTCATGTTCTTAAATCCAAATGCGATAATTTAAATTGCTTTCTAGTTAAATAGTAGATAGCCTCATTTTAGAAGCCTTACACATAGCTCTATGGGTCGACCTCGGACTTATCCCAAGTATACTACACGCGACCGGGTATACTGCTTGTTAGTGTGTATATAGATCTTAGGTGGTTCGTAGTTTATAAATTTAAAACTTGATCTATTTAAAAGAAAATACGCATCAGGTTTTTGGTGCCGCTGCCAGGGAGCTATATTTAGGTTTTTGATTTGAGGTTTTAGGATTTATAGTAATTTTAGTTATAATGGAGCCCGATATTAGTAATATGATCTTAAATGAATATTTGATATACGAAGAAAGGAATAAGGATTGCCAAAGAGTTACACTTCTAGGAAAAGTGTTGCTCCCTTAAGGAATAGAGTTTTGGTATATCTTGACTCTGATGAGGAGGATGAAGAGTATTATAGTCTGCCTCCTTTACTTCCATGTTTTCAAACTCCTCATCCTTGTGTCATTATCAATTCTGTACATCATAATAGTCATAATGAAGTTGACATTAACAATATGACCTTAGAGGAATATGCAAGATATGAATTAGCAATGTCAAGTATGAAAAGTGTAATACATGTTCCCACTCATGGCCTCACATCCCAATTTTTTATTCAATCGCAACACACACCTAACCTACCTTTGGATAAGGAGGATTCCAATTTCAACGAAATCTTAGATGACTTGTTTAGAACAGAGCGAAAAACATAAAAAATATGGAACATGAAGTTCCAAACAAGTGTGATGATGAAATAGTAGATATCACTGATTATGAGGATAGTGACCAAGAGGATGGTGAACTTCCTGACCTTCCTACTTTCCCCACTACTAATGTATTTGCTAGTATTTGTGAACAGGTTAAAGAAGATATTTATATTAGCATTACAAAGGAAAAAGAGGAGGTACAGGTGGAGGACGTTCAAATGGATCAAGATTACAACATTGACCATTCAAACATTAAAGAAACGTTACAATGGAGTCTTGCTAAAGATCCTTTCTTAGTTGTTATGGAGCTCATGGATCGATCAAGTTTTTTGCCACACACCTTACCATCGTTCATTTCTAGTGAGGTAAAAAGGGAATTCACAACTCCCCACATGTATAAATTTTAACATCATACGCCTTTCTCGTAGCCTACTTACACCCTTATGGTAAATGTGGCTACTATCACCCACACTTGATTTCAAGTGAGGGGATGAACACCCTGTTGATTACTAAATAAGGGTGGAGTCAAGTTAGTGACTCGAACAAAAACAAGTGCTTTGTGGGAGGCACCCCATGCCTATCCTTGTAATTATGTTTTGCTTAATTTAAAATTTTGCATTTAGTTGGTCTTGTATGTTTCTAACTTGGTTTTGCAGGTTCTCACTTCAAGGGGATGTAATTCGAGGTCTCCTCGACTAGTTTTATGTGGTAAAGTGGTTGCTGAAATACAGCAAGTTACGGCGTAACTATAATGGTTACGGCATAATTAATATTGTTACGAAATAATGTTGCATATGATTACGCCGTAACCCGATCTAATAATTTTTCAAAATTTACAAACCACATTATTACGGTGTAACTCATTCAATGGTTACACCGTAATCTCTTCATGCTAATCTTTAAATGTTTGAAAATTTCACAAAAACGTGTATAATTGGTAAATGAACTTTGTGGGTATGTTCTCTGGAAACCCTCACGAGACTTCACTCGTCCACTTGGGTCACCAAGTGGTTTAAAAGGCTTGTTGCATACGCTAAATGCAACCGTGATTCCTAGGAAAGTAAGTTAGGATTGTAATTCTATTTAGTACATCACCCCAAGTCGTTTTTCAGCACTCTCCAGCCATTTTAGAAGGAAGAATCTGGCCCCGATCATCATCATCATACTAGTTTGGTTCGATTATCATGTTTTTATTACTTTCATTAATTGACAGTGATATTGATTATATGAATATAATTTTCGACTAAGCTTTTCTTATTAATTATCAGTATGATTCATTTATGTCTTGTTAATTCTTGGTATCTATTTGGTTATAATACTTTTATCATAAGAATGCCAAATATGATGCTCGCTTACCATGATCACTGGGACAAAATTCCGGTTACTATGACCGGTGTGGTCAGGATTCCACGAGATAAGTGAGGATTAGATGACCATTCGATCTTAGCTTTCCCAACTAGTAGAATAAATCAAAACATTAAGTTAATTAAGAAGTAATTATGGCTGCACTTTCTTTCCTTCGATCCTACTTATATCATTTCAATTAAAGTTTTCATGTTCTTAAATCCAAATGCGATAATTTAAATTGCTTTCTAGTTAAATAGTAGATAGCCTCGTTTTAGAAGCCTTACACATAGCTCTATGGGTCGACCTCGGACTTATCCCAAGTATACTACACGCGACCGGGTACACTGCTTGTTAGTGTGTATATAGATCTTAGGTGGTTCGTAGTTTATAAATTTAAAACTTGATCTATTTAAAAGAAAATACGCATCAAGTTTTTGGCGCTACTGCCAGGGAGCTATATTTAGGTTTTTGATTTGAGGTTTTAGGATTTATAGTAATTTTAGTTATAATGGAGCCCGATATTAGTAATATGACCTTAAATGAATATTTGATGTACGAAGAAAGGAATAAGGATTGCCAAAGAGTTACACTTCTAGGAAAAGTGTTGCTCCCCTGAGGAATATAGTTTTGGTATATCTTAACTCTGATGATGAGGATGAAGAGTATTATAGTCTGCATCCTTTACTTCCATGTTTTCAAACTCCTCAGCCTTGTGCCATTATCAATTTCGTACATCATAATAGTCACAATGAAGTTGACATTAACAATATGACCTTAGAGGAATATGTAAGATATGAATTAGCAATGTCAAGTATGAAAAGTGTAATACATGTTCCCACTCATGGCCCTACATCCCAGTTTTTTATTCAATCGCAACACACACCCAACCCACCTTTGGATAAGGAGGATTCTAATTTCAACGAAATCTTAGATGACTTGTTCAGAACGGGAGTGAAAAACATAAGAAATATGGAACATGAAGTTCCAAACAGGTGTGATGATGAAATAGTGGGTATCACTGATTATGAGATAGTGACCAAGAGGATGGTGAACTTCCTGACCTTCCTACTTTCCCCACTACTAATGTATTTGCTAGTATTTGTGAACATGTTAAATTGTTACGAAATTAATATGCCGTAACCATTATAATTAATATGCTGTAACCATTATAATTAATATTGTTACGAAATAATGTTGCATATGATTACGCCGTAACCGGATCTAATAATTTTTCAAATTTTACAAACCATGTTATTACGGTGTAACCCATTCAATGGTTACGCCGTAATCTCGTCATGCTAATCTTTAAATGTTTGAAATTATCACAAAACCGTGTATAATTGGTAAATGAACTTTGTGGGTATGTTCTCTTGAAACCCTCATGAGACTTCACTCGTCCACTTGGGTCACCAAGTGGTTTAAAAGGCTGGTTGCATACGCTAAATACAACCGTGATTCCTACGAAAGTAAGTTAGGATTGTAATTCTATTTAGTACATTTTGGTATCTTTCTTTTTGCCAGATTTATGCTTTTGGTATTAGTTTTCATGCAGCTATACAGGTTGAAGCACGTGGAGTAGTGCTAGGACGAAACTTGGCTACAAAAAAGCATTTCAAACCGGATTAGTTGGATAACATGCCAATAATGATGATGGGTTGTTTTTAAGTTGTAGATATTGCTCATGGAAGTGGACTTGGAGCATGGCTTAGAGCATGTTGTCTCTTCATCATCCCTAGCAAATCTAAGGGAGTTTTTCGTTCTAATTCTACTCTTATTTTTGAAAATTTTCATTTCCTTAATGTACAATAGGGACATTATACAAGCCAAGTGGGGGGATGGGAGTAGAATTATCACTTGACTAATATGTGCCTTTGATTTTCTAGTTTTCTTTGAAAAATGGTGCCAATTTCAAAAAATTTGACATGTTTTTCTTACTGAACTAGAACAAATCTTTGTCGAATGCATGTTTACCCTTTGTTTCTATTTGGTGAGGTTAAGCCTGATGATCCGTTTTCATCCATATTACAAAAATCTACCAAAATATGAATATGTCGGTAGTATTGTAGACTTTAGAACTTGGGATGTACATCATTTTGCGACCTAATTGATTAGCAGGAATAGATGGTTCTAGAAGGCAAAATTTAGGAATTCACCCAAATAGCCCATATGTGTAAAATTGTGTGCGTATATCGACTTGTTACATTGACTCATCGACCCCCGTGATAAAACCTTTCGTTGCACTCATTATTATTGCAAGACACCCCTAGATCACCCTGTTGAGCCAATCTGTGTTTTAAACCCATATTATATATGTTTCGTTACACCATTTTGCCTTAGCCAACCCTGTAGTCTATATTTTTCTTTGTGTTGAAATTTCTGGCTACCTAAGTCTATGGTTCAAGGAAATGGATCCGAAGATTTTACACGTTCAAGACCTATCGTCACTAATCTATAAAGGCCCCCCTGTATCATCACTTTCGATATTATTCATCTCAATTGGAGGGATATGTGTATTGTATCATATGCTGCAGGGCAATAATAAAAAGATATAAACCTCTGTAGCATATACATGTTGGTTACGAGTTATAAAACCAACAAAGTGTTCAAAATTATAAAGCTGGTGCAACTATAAGCCATCTGTGTGTTAAAAATATAAAGATGGTGCAGCTGTAAGCCATTTGTGTGCTGAAAATGTAAAGATGGTGCAACTATAAGCCATTTGTGTGATTGTGATATCTTTATGGATTATGGATGGACAGTAGCTGGCTATGACAACCCTAGATTATTTAGACTATTTTTTGTGTATTTTACTTAACACCAATTAATGTGTATCCCATGTCTTATCCTACCCTATATCATTCTCCAACTTTAGCCTGCTCGATTTAAGGAAAGAGCAATTGCATGTGTCTTCTTCGTGGATTTGGTTAAGCATGTGTGATTTTTGTCGCCTTTTCGGGATCAGTGGTATCGAAAAGAATCCAACACCCATTCAGCTTGTGTGTGTCACCCATGTTGCCTTTAAGAATTATTTAGACCCTATTTCTAACTGGTGGAGATTTGTGTACTCTCCAAGCTTATGATAGAATACATGCTATGACAGTGAAGTTTTTTTTTTTTTTTTTTCGTGCGGATCATCCCTGAAAATAAAACACTTATACTAGTTTGAGAGTTGAGTGAATTTTGATCTCCTTTTCGTGAGGTGTTCGGCTTTAATGTTTTCTAGCATAAGTACTTTATAGATTCATTTCCCCGAGTTAAATTAGGGAAATCTTTTTATGAATTCTTCTAACAGGTCTACTTGAGGGCAAGTAGAAGTCAAGTGGGGGGATATTTGTTGACATCAAATATTTGATACTTTTTAGTGTCAAAATCCCCATAAAAATGCTTGCAAATATCATATAAATACCTGAATATGATACTTAATCACTTATTTTGTTGTTTTCAGGAAAAACGCAAGTATTTTGTTAGAAACGAGATATGGACAATAATATCACAATAAACAAGGCATTGGAGTTTAATGACGTGATTAATGGATGCTTCTACGAATGAATATTATAAAAGAAGCTATCCACTTATGATTTGAAGTTATTATGAAAGGCTCGTTAATGAATTATGTGAAGAAATGAAGCCGAAGAGGAAATGCTCTTGACACATCTCGGGAAATATGCTCTAGTATTTTGACCATAATTTCTTTATACTAACTCCTTTGAAGTTGATTCAAGCGGTCATGGAATGAGAAAAGTGATATCTACAACTTTCGTGTTTTGAGTTAGAGCCAGATCACAACTGAAGAGTCACAAGGTTGCAATTACTACAATTTTGCTGAAGTGTTATGCAGTAACCTAACACTTTGGTTACGCCATAAACTCTTTAGTTACGTTGTAAACAAACTCTACGTTACGGAGTAAAGTGCTGAGTCCTCATTACGCCGTAACCATTACACGTCAATATAGTTGCAGATGCTCTCAGTCACCGATTACGAAGTAAAAACTTTACTATTTTGATTATGCCGTAAAGTCCATTTTGCCTATATTTTGGAATGTCTACATCAGCATGGTTACGGCATAACCAAACGAATCAGTTACGTCGTAACCAATCAGTTTCCTATAAATAGAGGTCAAATTCAGCCTCGGATATTAGTACCCGACTTAATACTGAAAATCATACTATTCACTATTAAATTACGAGCTATAGAAAACAGTAAAATACACGGGGTGACCGAGTCTTTTTCTAATATCTAACATCATCATACTAGTTTGGTTCGATTATCATTTCATTACTTTTATTAATTGACAGTTGTATGAATACAATTTTCAGTTAAGCTTTTCTTATTAATTATCATTATGATTCATTTATGTCTTGTTAATTCTTGGTATCTATTTAGATATAGTACTTTGATCATAAGAATGCCAAATATGATGCTCGTTTACCATGACCAGTGGGACAAAATTCGAGTTACTATGACCAGTGTGGCCGGGATTCCGCGAGATAAGTGAGGATTAGATGACCATTCGATCCTAGCTTTCCCAACTAGTAGAATAAATCTAATCATTAAGTTAATTAAGAAGTAATTATGGCTGCACTTTCTTTCCTTCGATCCTATTTAGATCATTTCAATTAAAGTTTTTATGTTCTTAAATCCAAACGCGATAATTTAAATTGCTTTCTAGTTTAATAGTAGATAGCCTCGTTTTAGAAGCCTTACACATAGCTCTTTGGGTCGACCTCGGACTTATCCCAAGTATACTACACGCGACCGGGTACAGTGCTCGTTAGTGTGTGTATAGATCTAGGTGGTTCGCAGTTTATAAATTTAAAACCTGGTCTATTTAAAAGAAAATACGCATCACTCGCCGTCTATGTAATATTTTGTTAAGGCAACGCACAAGTAAGGTAGTATGAAGACTATTACAAGGCCCCTAAGAGTATATTACATGCATTTAAAAACACTTAAAAGGGATCAACCATATTAGGGGTAAGGTAGTATGAAGACTGTTATCGATGGTATCCTTTCTATACACTCGCGTTTCCCTATATGTCTATGCCAATTTAATATCTTATGGCTAGTTTTCTAAAGCCTAACGCGCACATCCATCACAAAAAGCAACATAATATAGATCTACAATATAAGTTTCATGCAATCATAAGTAAATACTAATGGATCTAGCCGGACATATTATAAGAAAGCGAAGAACATAAATCAATCAAACAACACATAGATATATTGAATGATAAAAGATAAAGGATCTCACTTGATTAGAACATGAGTTAATGGCAGATACAAGAGGGTTTTGACACTCTAAAAATGGCCTAAGTAGCAGCCAAATTTGTCTTCTAAAACTAGGGTTCGGATCTTAAAAGTTACACACCTAAAAACCCTAAAAACTGTAGGTATATATAGAAAAAGAAGTCGTGACGGCATCGCAAGGTTTCTGACGTCATCGCTTCGCCGAATCTTCTAGGGCTTCTTTTGAGGCGGCTACGTTCTAACGCCGTCGTGAAGGACCTGATGCTGTGGCTTGTAAGATATGACGGCGTCGCTAAGAATTGTGACGCCGTCTCCAGGCACCGTGTGCACAATTCTTTAAGGAATTTGGTGTAGAGTCGTAGTATTGTTCGTTTCTTCTCCAATTGAGCCCAAGTCACGAGTATTTCCTCCAAAAGCCATCCAAATGCTAAAAACAAAAAAACAAACGATTAAGCACATAATCTGGACATATTTGCATGATTTATGAGGTTAAATGACCCCGAAAAAATATATAAAATGACACCTCATCAAATACCCTTACACTTAGGATTTGCTTGTCCTTAAGCAAATGGGCTTTTATACCTAGACAATAGCAATATTGGGGGCATTTAACCTACTCTTTAAAAGCAGTTTACGACACAACCTTCTAGACCTCGTAATTAAAAGCACGGAAAGTATATACTAGCACCTCATATAAGTGTTTGGATTATCTCTTTATCTTGGGTGTATAATGAATTATAACAATATGAGAAATAGGAAAATTAACACTCATTACCTGTTATAGCATACAAATTATCATAGGTTTGGTAAAGGATCAAACCTCCACCGCTAGGTGCAAGTAATTACTACCAAAGAGGGCTTTAAAAGGTTGTGGGGTGTATGTGCAAGATAACATTAATGGAAACGGAAACGGACAGGAAACATTTGGGGGTGACTTTTTGGGTGAAATTGGGGTGAAGTGGTGAGTTAATAATTTATAAGAATACACGTTGATTGGGTTGCTAAGCCAAAGACTCGAACAAAGATATACAAACTCTACAAAACTCTACATCAATCTCTTTTCTTTTTCTTTTCTGTTTTTCTATTTTTTTGAATAACTAAAACATAACTTGGGGTTTATAACATACCCCTACACTTGAGTTTTTGCTAACTCATAATTACAATCTAACTAATGACCCGAATTGAGGTGGATCAACATAGCATGGAGACTATCGAACAAATATGGGGGTAATGATTGAACTTTTCTTCCCCATTCTTCTGCAAAATAAATACTACTATGAATCTCAATCGTCTTAAAACTGTATTTACAAGGATAAGGACTTAGCAACCGTGTACTCAAATAATTAACTTAGATTAAACAATAATGTACTAAAAGTGAGTACATACAAGGTAGGCTAAGGCGATTTGGGTGTAATAATTAGTTCAAGGGTGACAATGCTCTTCATTAATAATCTAGAATCCACAAGAAAAATACGAGAACCGCGAAAAGGATAGGCTCGGAGGGTTGTGCTAGGGGAGCCTTGCACTAAAAATGAGTGCGAAGCACGGGCGTGGGATAGTTATATGATCGAGGTGATCATTATAACAATTACATGTTTAAAACATGGGTTATCCTAGTGCCTCTTATCTAGCAAATCCTAATTCTTACTATGCCGTATTGGGATGCATCACAAAAACAAGTTATAGAATTTAATACACTATTGGTACACTCATATAATTTTAAACCGATATCAATGCTCCAGAAAAGGCGACGAAACCACATATACACATCCATAATGATGGAATGAATACACATAATTGTTCACTCCTTAACTCGAGAAAGCTAAAGGTAAAATTATATTGGGCATAAAAAATAGATACCCGAATTCCTATAGATCTAAAGGCGAGCCTCACATTTTTGGGGTAGAATTTGAGGGTTTTTGTGCTAGTCATATAAATTCATATCCATGAGACGCTAATAACACTCGGTTTTCATCGGTATGCGTCATAAAAAAATTAAGTTTTGGTTAAAATTACCGTTTATGCTATGTCTCGATATATTACTTATCATTTTAAGGACAAAGCAAATGGCAATTAAATGAATAGTTTCTAAGGCTTATTTCCCCCTACACTTAAGTTGAACATTGTCCTTAATGTTCTTAAAAGTACCCGTAAAACGAATAAAGGGAAAAGAAAACAAGTAAAAGAAACTAGTACTCCCCTTTTTTGCTCAACAATGGAGAAGAAACATGGTTTGGGGGGAATAACTAGCTAAATCGCATCCAAGGGTCTCCACTAAAAATCTAAGAAACTCCCGGGTTTTCTTCTCATCAAATATAACCTGTAAATCATAGACAAAGACCAACTACATCTTGCGTAAAAATCGGCGGTAAATGATATATACAACAAAACTTTAGGTTGACTCTAAAAAGCAGTAAAGATAGGTAATGTGTTAGTGTAATCAAGGTTTACTGCAGGTTTTAAGAAAATTACAAATTCTGGAAATTATGCAAAATTAATTTTTCAAAAATAATAAAAATTCGAATTTTTACAGGTCTGGAGGCGTGACGCTGTCAGGAAAAATCCTAACGCCGTCTCCAGACACTGTGAAAATTTTACATTCGTTTTTCTTAAAAAATTTCCTGCACGCAACTCTACTAATTATTTCTTGTAGAAAATACTGCATAAAACCTGAGATTAATTATCACAATCATATGCCTCGAAATTGACGCGAATTAATCTAAACAATCTATTTAATATGTTTGAATTGGTTCTTATAAATAGGATTTTTCTCTTAACAACTTTAATGAAATACCCTTGATTGCAATTAAGACTAGGTTAAAAACAAAACTAAGCATGATCAAACAATATTTCAAACATATAAAAACAAATGAAATAGAATTAAAATACAAGACACTCCTAAATGCGGAAATTTAAAATATTGGGTTGCCTCCCAAAAAGTGTTTGTTTTTGTTCGAGTCACGAGCCCGACTCTACCCTTATTTAACAGTCAAAAATGGAGGTTCCCCTACACTTAAGGTCAAGTGCGGGTGACAGTAACGGTACACACCATTGTGGTGAGAAAGAGCCATATGCTGGAAAAGTGGTCGTTGAATTATATGCTCTAAATGGTGTGTTTTTTTAATCCTACCCATTTCTAATTCATTTGGCTTAACAAGTAAACTAAGTCCTCTTAATAAATTATTCCCAATCACCTCCCAATTTGAAAGATCAATACCTAGGGATCCACCTTGTCCTAATAAACCTGGTTTAAATCTATAATGTTTCTTAGGGTCATCTACACATGGGTGATAATAGCAATATATATCCTTAAGGTAGAAAGACGCCACGTGAGGTGAAGGTGGTGTATGAATGGTCAAATGGTCTACTACCTTCATCCTAAAACCATCCGAACTAAGTGGTTTGATGGGTGGTTCGGGGCCTCTTTCGTCTCCTAGACTTACATCTAAGGATGGACAGTTTGGTAAGGGTTGCGGTTGAGGCTTTAGTTCATCAAGAAAAAGAACTTCCCTAGAACTAAAAGGAATGTCATGATTACAAGTATTCAAGCCTAAATCCTCTAGTTATGTTTCGTCTAAAGGTTCTACCTCCATCAGGATTCTTATAGTCTCTTTTACTTCTTCTAGGTAAGTCACGGGTGAGGTTTATACCTTAGATGATGGGAGGACTTGTGGGCTTGGATTTTCCACCTGATCCCATGCTATACCCGTATGCATCTCAACCTAAACCTTCTCATTTCCAAACAACCTTTTTGCTCGAGCCTTCAAATTTGCTAGTTCGGAAATAATGTTTGGTGGGTTGTCTCATTCTTTTGGCCTTGGACAAACTATTCTATGGCTTCCCATGCTTTTTTACCACTTAATTCCTTAAGGTTCCCGTCTGCTGCAAAGTCAAGGTCCATTCGGGTATAGTCGTCAACTTAATCATAAAATAATTGAGTAAGGGACGATAAATCGAGGCCATAATGAGGGACTATTTGGATTATGTTTTTGAAACGAGTCTACGCATCGTAGATAGATTCATCTTGATGTTGTTAGAACATCAAGGTATATCTTTAGAATAAGAAGGTTATGTTTCGTGGTGGGTTTTGAAAGGGTGAGGTATGTGGTCTTTCATACATCATGATGGTGAACGAAAGAGTTACAAATAAAAGGCACAAATAAAAGATAGACTACAAGAAAGCTAATTGACAAAAATTAAAATCTCACTCGATATGATTCAAGCGAGTAGACCTAAGCTAGATAAAATTTGAAACCTAACTATTCCCCACGCAGCGACGCCAAAAACTTGATGCGGATGTCGTTAGACTTCAACAAGAAGTTTTACAACTCCCTAGGTAGAGCACCTAACCGTTGTAGTGTAGTAAGGCAAGACTCGAGGTTTGTTATCGTTCTCTAGGGGAATAGGTTAGGAAGGCTCGAATAGAATCTAACAGAGGTCTAAGGGGTCAAAAGAATATTCTTTTTGTATTTTTATATTTTTATTTAAGCAGATAAATATCATAGTTTGAGAGGCTTGTTGGTTTTTAACTAATTAAACTAATAATAATAAAATAAATCTAAACTACTGGTGATAACTCTATGGTAAACGAACATATTTACCTAATCATGCATTACTCCTTATTATGTTTCTCTAAATTATGCTGCTTTGTCACCCTTGTAATGATCTGTGTAAGTATTTCCTAAGTCATGAACGAATTACACGGACCCGCCGTCTATGTAATATTCTGTTAAGGCAACACATAAGTAATGTAGTATAAAGACTATTACAAGGCCCCTAAGAGTACATTACATGCATTTAAAACACTTAAGAGGGATCAACCATATTAGGGGTAAGGTAGTATGAAGACTGTTACCGATGGTATACTTTCTACACACTCACGTTTCCCTAGACGTCTATGCCAATTTAATATCTTATGGCTAGTTTTCTAAAGCCTAACGCGCACATCCATCACAAGAAGCAACATAATATAGATCTACATAATAAGTTTCATGCAATCATAAGTATATACTAATGGATCTAGCCGGACATATTATAAGAAAGTGAAGAACAAAAATCAATCAAACAACACATAGACATATTGAATGATAAAAGATAAAGGATCTCACTTGATTAGAACATAAGTTAATGGCAGATACAAGAGGGTTTTGACACCCTAAAAATGACCTAAGTAGAAGCCAAATTTGTCTTCTAAAACTAGGGCTCGGATCCCAAAAGTTACACACCTAAAAACCCTAAAAACTGTGGGTATATATAGAAAAAGAAGTCGCGACGGCGTCGCAAGGTTTCTGACGCAGTCGCTTCGCCGAATCTTCTAGCGCTTCTTTTGAGGCGGCTACGTTCTGACGCCATCGTGAAGGACTTGACGCCGTCGCTTGTAAGATATGACGGCGTTGCTAAGAATTGTGACACCGTCTCCAGGCACTGTGTGCACAATTCTTTAAGGAATTTGGTGTACAGTCGTAGTCTTGTTCGTTTCTTCTCCAATTGAGCCCAAGTCACATGCATTTCCTCCAAAAGTCATCCAAATGCTAAAAACACAAAAACAAACGATTAAGCATATAATCTGGGCATATTTACATGATTTAGGAGGTTAAATGACCCTGAAAAAATGTATAAAATGACACCTCATCAAAAACCTTGCTCATGACCCACCTTATTCAAAAACCAAATCGACCACCACCCACACGAACACACACACACACACACACATATACTCATAAAACGTACAGATCCGACCATCCAGATCTGGGTTTTTGAATCAATGATGGTCTGTTGTGAGAGATGCGGCGGTGTTATTGTTGTTAAAATGGTCGCCAAAAACTAAATGCTTAATGTTTGTTTGTTTGGTTTAAAACACATATTCATCACCACAATATTTATACTTGTTTGGTTCGAATCAAAATCGAAATCTGGTGGTTGAACAAACAAAGTGTCAACGTTCGTATTAGTTGAACATGTTTCATTGTAAACGCAACAAAAAATTCTAGAAAACCTTAATGAAAGTACACAAACTAGTAGACATATAAATGTTAGAATTAGAACATACAATATAGTAAACGATCTGGGTAAGTTAGAAGAATTAGTAATTCTTTGTACGGTCTAGTGTAGAACTAACCAGCAAGTCCTTCGATACGCACGTTGTCATGATTGTGTAATTCGGTTGTACACTTGTACAAAATGAGCCAGTTGGTGGTCGTTTAGTACTTCAACTATTGATAGCTCATCGTTACTAAAACCAAGTAATATAAGGAAATGAGGCGAGGGAATGGTGAAAAGTATCCTAAACAATGTTATAGAACCACCATCAACTGATAAAGACCAACCACAAAATAGATGGTAATCAGTTTTAAACATGTTTCCGGTTAGTACGAGAGAGTTTCTAAGAGTTGAAATATAGAACGGAACTGTAAGACCGACTCTAAAGATGAAACCTTTGTCATGGACTTGAAACTAGTAGATAATCAAATCAAATGAAACAAGTAAGTGATTTTTATACCAAACACCATCATCTGTACCAAACCTTTCACGACCAGCCCAAAAAACAAACCGACCTACAATGCCTGCGATGACCATTTGAATCTGATACATTCGCGGGGAAAACAATTATTCTTTAATTTATTGTAGCTTAAAGAGCTCAATGTAAACACATACACATACAAGCTCCTTGTCCGAAGCACGTGTATGAAATCTTTATAATGGTTGGGTCTAAAGTGTCAGGACGGACTCCAAAACCTAAAAGGATTTTATCAGAATCGGGTTGACTAGTAAAATTAGGGACAAAAATACCAATAGATCTTTTTATTGATGGGTTCCAAAGAGTAACCATCATATTAGAACCAAATGGAAAACATCATATCCCGTGAGAAGTGCCAATTGGCTTCACACATGAAATATTGAGATTTAAATGTAGTGGGAAGTATGTTAAATTATGATCAAGGGCTAACATGAAACCTTGAAAACCCTTATTATAGGTTAAGATCATACAACAATTGTTACTCGTACGAACATCGTATGTATAGAGAAAGTTGAAACAGTCTATGCAAGACTTCCATTTCTTTGTCACAGTTCAAAACTGGAGTAAAGACTTTACAGGAAGTCTATTCATGATATCGATTTGTAGATCAAACGGTATGTTGTATGGCATTTTGAACTTTTTTATTAATAAGCTATAGGATGATTTTTGGTAAAAATTATAGGTGTATAGTGTGAGTAGTGTAAGTGACAAAGAAGATTAAATATAGTTTGAGCATTGATACCAATAAACCTAATCAAATAAAGCATTTACTTTGGGTGTACTTTTGTGTACTTGATATGAAAGATTTATAAAAATAGTTTGGGTTTACTTTGGATTTACTTTTTAATTGAGGGTGAATTATGAAACATTTATAAAAATAGTTTTAAAGACTAACAAAAATAGTTTGTTTGATTATAATACCCTTTCAAAGGGAATGCTCAAAATATCAAGGTTTGAACAGAAACAATTGTCACATATATGTAACACATATTAGACCAATAAAGTAAATAAATAACGTGTTAGTATGTACCTTCAACAACCGATAAAGTTTTTTCTTTTTCAATCTTGTGGCTCCAAAAGTATTCAAGCATATGTTCACGATAGGCTAACGTTGTTTGAAGAGGGTCATCGATCGTCAATGGTAGGTTATGACACAATTTGTATAATAATATACAGACCCATATCCCACAGTCGCCAAATAAGTCTGCTTAAAAGGGAGCATCGGCATACTTGTATATGATATTATAGTTGTCAGCTGATATGCCTGTGCTCTGCAAAACCCATGCATGTGTAGATACAAGGTAAGCTTTTCTCGCAAATAGTTCTTCATTTTTCTCCACCATGGTCTTCTATTTCCCAAGACCTAACTAAGAGAATCTTAAAAGGTAACCACTCCATTACGGATTTCAAGCTCAGCAAGACACCAATGTTTCTTGGGTTTATTAACCGAAAAATACGCCTAATTTAAAGATTTAGGAGCAATTATTTTTTAATAACACATCAACAAAGCTATGTATAAGTAAAATTTGACTAAAACACACCTTCTCAACATCTTGGTCAAGGGCATTCGGTCAGGATCTGCATTAGGGTTGCTATATAAGAGTGTACTATACAGCGAATCACGGCTCGACTCATATTCATTTGGTAACTTTGCTGAAATTGCAGCAGTTATGGCGTAACAGCTTTAGTTACACCGTAACCACTACAGTTACGACATAACCCATTTTAAGGTTATGCCGTAACCCCTTAAAAACTTAAAAATTTTAACATTTGTTTATGACGTAACCACTATAGTTACGCCGTAACCTCCTTCTAAAATCTTAAAAATTTAAGTTTTAAACATGTCTAAACCTTGTATTCGTAAATGGACTTTGTGGGTATGTTCTCTGGAAGGCCCCACGAGACTAAACTCGTCTACTTGGGCTACCAAGTGGTTTAAAAGGCTTGTTGCATATGCTAAATGCAACCGTATTCCTACGAAAGTAAGTTAGGTTTGTATTTCCTATACACTTCATAATTCTTGTAGAATTGTTTTATGCTTTGGTTTGTTTCTGTGATCACAAGGGATAAAGAGCTTGCTAAAAAATGGAGATATAGATTTGCGCCAAATTTCAAATTTCAAAGCAATGCTCAGGGAATTTCTTGTCTTAATTATACTCTTTTCTTATTATTTCATTTCATTAATGTACAATAAGGACATTGTACAAATCAAGTAGGGGGGTGGGAGTAGAATTAATACTTAATGTATGCTTTGCCTTTGATTTTCTAGTTTTCTTTGAAAATTATGCCAATTTTAAAATTTTTGATAATTTTTACTTAAATAAACTAGAATTAATCTTTGTCGAATGCACAATACCTTTTATTACTATTTGGTGAGTTTTAAGCCTAATATTCCGTTTCCATCAAATTACTCAAAAATCCACCAAAATATTAAGTGTGCCGATAGTATTGTAGACTTTAGAACTTGGCCTGTACATCATTTCGAGACCTAATTGATTAGCAGAAATAGATAGTTTAAGAAGGCAACACTTAGGAAATCACCCAAATAGCCTATATGTGTGCATTTATCGACTTGTTACACCGACTTGTCAACCTCCCGTGATAAACCCTTATGTTGCACTCATTATTTGAGCAAGATACCCTTAGATCACCCATGTTGAACCAATCTATGTTTTCAAACTACTCTATATGTTTCGTTACACCATTTCACTTTAGCCTTCATTTGTAGTCTTAATTTTTCTTTGTGTTGAAATCTCTGGCTACTTAAGTCTATGGTTCGGGGGAATAGGAATGAGAATTATATACTTTCGTGGAAAACCAATCAGTTATGACCTATCAAAACTCCCCTGTACCACCACTTTCGACATTATTTATCTCAAGTGGGGGGATGTACGTGTAATATCAAATGTTGCAAGGGCAATAATTAAAGATATAAACCCCTGTAGCATTTGCATATTTACCATGAAGAAAAGAGGGTGCAACAAAAAGGCCACCCATGTGCTAAAAATGTAAATATGATGCAAAATAAAATAATAATAATAAAAATGAAGCTAGTAGCCCATAATTGCACCAAAACATCTCTGTAAAATGGAGCTAGTAGCCCATTGTTACACCAAGTTATACCGATACTTATGAAGAATGGAGCTAGTAGCCATTATTGAAGATCAAATTTTCAGACTTTAACTCTTGGACTCATGGATGGACAGTAGCTAGTTATGACAACCTTAGATTACTTTAGACTATTTGTTTTGTGTTTTTACATTATCAACCATTAAATGTGGATTTCAAGTCTATCATAACCCTTTATCATCCTTTAAACCATAATACCCTTGTTGCCTTTGAGAGTTATTAAGACACTAATTCTAACTGGTGCAGATTTGTGTACTCTCCAAGCTTATGATAGAATACATGCTATGACTGTGCAATTGAGTGATCACCCCAAAAATGAAACACTTAGACTAGTGGAGAGTTGAGTGACTTTTTATCCCCTTTTCGTGAGGTGTTCGACTTTGATGTTTTCTAGCATAAGAGTTTTATAAATTCATTTCTTAAAGTTATTCACGAGAAATCATTTTATGAAATGTTTTAACATGTTCTACTTGAGGACAAGCAGAAGTCAAGTGGGGGGATATTTGATAACATCAAATATTTAATACTTTTTGGTGGCAAAATACCCCCTAAAATACCTGCAAATGTTTCACTAACACTCAAAAACGAGATATTTTCTGTTATTTTGTAGTTTTCAGGTGAAATGCAAGAAAGTGACAAGAAACAAGGGAAAAAGGACTTAAAGTGTAAATTCTGAAGAATGTTATGGCGTAACACCAAAAATGGTTACATCGTAACATAAATTAAGCAAGTATGAAGATCATGGAAGACTTTACGGCGTAACACCTTATCTAGTTACGCCGTAACCATGAAGATCCACAAATATGGAATGAAGAGCACGTACATATTGAAGTTATATGAAGGTTACGGCGTAACACCATATCTGGTTACACCATAATAGCTGCTTAATTATGGAATGCCATTTAACTTGGTTAAGGCGTAACACCTTTATTGGTTACGCCGTAACTGGTACGATATTTATAAATAGAGGCCTCATTCAAGTTATTCTGACATTACTTCCTCCACAGCCAATTGGAGAGGCGACAAGGGATTCCATCCTTCAAAGAATTCCACCTGGAGTCCAAGGGAGATCACACTTTACTTACTTTTTGTATTTAATCGTTCAAAATACGAATCCTATAAGAATTATGAGTTTTCAATATATGATTTCTTCTATCTCTTACCGTGTTTCCGCTACCATGAGTGGCTAAGCACTTAAAGTGTTGGCCTAGTTATGTAGTTACTTTTGTTATGATTAATTCCTGTTAAATTATGGTTTTATTAGATATTCCTTGACTATTATGTAACCCTGGGTTTTGGTAGTACGAGTGGTTGGACCTAGCTTGCCCCATTAATAGATTACCTTGTCATGATGGGATCCAATGGGTACTAGGGAGGACCACTAACTCCTTACCTGGTGTAGGAACTGACCGGTCACCACACTTATCACTCGATACTTATAAAGCACTGAAACTCTTTTAGAGGGGTTAATAATCTTTTTAGGTTATTAGATATGTTTTGGGAATAGTTGGGATTAATCACTGCAACTTGGATAACCTACCTCCCAAATGATTCAAGACTGATTTGGAATCGCATGGAGTATAGGATAGACTGTATATGCACATTCAAGTCTATCGACCTTAGAAACCAGTAATGAAACCATAGTTTGATATTGCATAGGAAATTGTCTTCATAACAATAGTAATGAAGTAACTAGGTTAGCAAGTTTTCTCTCTTGATATCTCCTATCCTTTTACTTTTTGTTATTTATTTTATTGTTATTTATTTATTTCAAATCAATTCTAAAAACCATTTTCAAAACGTGACATTTCAAATTAAAACTAATTACAACTTAGCTCTTGGGACGACCTCGGATTTACCATTCTATACTACCCACGATCGGGTTCTCTGCCCGTTAGGGCGTCGTTAGGTAGATCGAGTTTTATAAATTTAAAACTTGATAAAAATATATTTTAAAAGAAAATACGCATCAAGTTTTTGGCGCCATTGCCGGGGATCTAAAATTAGAATTAATTTGAATATTTTTTCTTCTTTTTCTAAACTTTATATCTGCAGGAACCATGGCTGGAGTAGACATTGATACTCTCACTATGGAGCAATACCTAGTATTGTCACGAGAATACCAGGCATCGGGCGTGGTTAAACCCGAAATCGGAGGCAATGTTAATTTTGAAATCAATAGTTAGTTCATGAGCGAACTGAGGGATGACACTTTATCCGAGAATAAAGATGAGGATGCTCACGATCACATTGATCTAGTCTTCAACATCGTTGGCTTATTTAATATCCCTGGAGTCACTAAAGACGCAGTCATGCTCTGAGTTTTCCCTTTCACTCTTACTGGAGCCGCAAAAAGATGGGTGGACAGACTAGCCCCATGAACTATTAATATATGGGATCTCCTCAAGAAGGCCTTTATCCAAAGGTACTGCCCACCTTCCATGACCGCGAAGTAGCTTGAAGACATTCACAACTTTAAGCAAGAAGGAGATGAATCATTATACCAGGCCTGAGAGCGGTATAATGACCTGCTATACAATTGCCCTACTTATGACATCAATAGTTTGAGCACTATGAACCATCAATTGCTTGATTCATAGGGATCTATCCTCGGGATGAGACCAGCCGATGCTCTCATAATAATTCAAACCATGGCTGACCACTCTCAGAAATGGCACGACGACACAACAAGCAGGAATATCGAAAGCAGTAGTAGCAAGGATGGACCAACTGCTTTAGTAAACAAGTTGGACAACCTGGGATGAGACATGAAAAAGTTAAAGGTAAGTATTCATGCAATCCAGGTTGGATGCCAATTTTGTGAAGGACCTTACCTCGACAAGGATTGTCCCCTTAATGAGGAAGTTAAACAAGTGGAAGAGGTCAGATATGGAGAATTTGGACGAACAACGCCGTTTAACGGAAGTAATGGAGGAAAGTTTCATGTAGGACCACCTGGATACTACACCAAGATTGATAATCGTCCACCATATGCTGAAAGGAGGCAAAGCTTAGAAGAATTATTGGCTAAGCATCAAGAGGAATCTACTCGAATAAGTAATGAAATGGAGGTGTGGATTAAAAAGCTTAAAGAAAATGTTGAGATTAACACGAGGAACCAAGACGCCTCACTTAAAACCATAGAAACCCAGATTGAACAATTAACCGAAGAACTCCGTTCCAAGAAGGAAAAATCTGAACAAGCAAAGGTAGTAACTGTAGAAAATGAGGGACCCAATTCTCCTAAGAAACTTAAGAATCTACACGAAATATCCTTCCTCTCTGACTCTCAGGAAGAAAACACCATTGATCAACTACCTACAAAGGAATCTAATCCAGGACATTTCACGCTTCCCTGCACTATCGGTAACTTTAACTTTTATGCTATGGCCAATTTAGGAGCCAGTGTGAATGTTCTACCTAGGAATATTTTCGAGTTTGGGATTAAGAAACCTTTGTGAAACCGAGATGCTAGTGGAAATGGCTGATATGAGAAAAAAGCACCACTTGGGATAGTTAAAGACATACTTGTAAAAATTGATAGATTCCTGTTTCCATCCGACTTCGTAATTCTAGATCAAACCCCCAATTCGACTGTTATTTTGGGAAGACCCTTTTTGGCCACCATTTACGCCCAAATTAGTGTTTTTGAAAAAGAACTATTACTGGGGATAGGAGACGAAAGGGTAACATTTGACATAAATAGGAATGACTCTAATTTTGTCCCTTCGGAGGGAATCTTTATGTTAAACTCAGTTAACACCGACGAACCATTCATTAAAAGATTGAAGATAAGTAATGACACAACTACAATACATTTTTGTAAACCGATTATACAAGAGTGTGATAAGGACTTTAAGGCTTGGCCATCCTATAACCTGTTCAGGAACGAATGTGATGGGAGGCATGAAATTTATGGAATCAATGAGCTCGGTGAAACAAAATATTGGTTCTTCCCTAATAACTACAAAAGGAAGGAAATGAAAGGAGATGGGGTATCATTTCCAAACTTTTTAATCATAAGATATGGTAGTTGTCAGGTTGAGGATTCTGTTTGGAGCAAAAGGTATTCAAAATGGTGTAATAAGAATTCTCATGATAAGAAACCTAGGCCTAAAGACTATACTTTTAAAGAATGGGTGAAGCTTAAGAAAGGGCACCTAGATATAAGTAAATCAGCTAGGAAAGATTTATTTAGATTATGGGTGATTGATAAATCTACTAAGGCATTAGATCCTGATGAAGACCCTTTTGGAAGATGTTTAGATGAATACAATTAGGTATTCCCTAAATAAATTGAACAACTTGCCGATGAATATGAATTAAAAATTAGAGAAAAAGGGCAAGTTCTTGAAGAAATATGGACAAAATGTAAAAAAGATCAAAGTAAGGATAAAGATTGGTGGTATAATTACTAGTATGAGGATGGAGAAAAAAAGAAATTAGTTAATGAAGATTACAATCCTCCAATAGTGCATACAGAAATATTTGAATTGACTAAATATAAGTTCAACAACGGATGTAGCTTCATATGTGTTAGTGACAAAAGTAATGAAACCCTGTCATTAGGAAGAAAAAATGGATCAAAGTTTAGGAAAATGATAATGGAGGAAATGGAAGAAACCGTCGGGGATGATGGAGAGGACTCTGTTGACGAAACATAGAAGGGTCATGAGTCTAACTTAAAGACTCATTAATAAACAAAAGTGCTTGTCGGGAGACAACCCGTCTTTTATTTAATAGAATTTCTTTTTACATTAGTTGGTTTTCATGTTCCTTACTTTATTTTGCAGAATACATAAGCTAGGAGGCAATTCTCGAGATCGGCTCGACTCATATTCATTTGGTAACTTTGCTGAAATTGCAGCAATTACGGCGTAACAGCTTTAGTTACGTCGTAACCACTACAGTTACGATGTAACCTATTTTAAGGTTACGAGGTAACCGCCTAAAAACTGAATTTTTTACCATTTGATTATGACGTAACCACTATAGTTACGCCGTAACCTCCTTCTGAAATCTTAAAAATTTAAGTTTTAAACATATCTAAACCTTGTATACGTAAAAGGACTTTGTGGGTATGTTCTCTGGAAGCCCTCACAAGACTAAACTCGTCCACTTGGGCCACTAAGTGGTTTAAAATGCTTGTTGCATATGCTAAATGCAACCGTGATTCCTACGAAAGTGAGTTAGATTTATATTTCCTGTACACTTCATAATTCTTGTAGAATTGTTTTATGCTTTGGTTTGTTTCTGTGATCACAAGGGAAAAAGAGCTTGCTGGAAGACGAAGATATAGATTTCTGCCAAATTTCAAATTTCAAAGCAATGCTCAGGGAGTTTCTTATCTTAATTCTACTCTTTTCTTATTATTTCATTTCATTAATGTACAATAGGGACATTGTACAAATCAAGTGGGGGGATGGGAGTAGAATTAATACTTGACGTATGCTTTTCCTTCGATTTTCTAGTTTTCTTTGAAAATTATGCCAATTTTAAAATTTTTGACAATTTTTTCTTAAATAAACTAGAATTAATCTTTGCCGAATGCACATTACCCTTTATTACTATTTGGTGAGATTTAAGCCTAACATTCTGTTTTCATCATATTACTCAAAAATCTACCAAAATATTGAGTGTGCCGGTAGTATCGTAGACTTTAGAACTTCGCATGTACATCATTTCGAGACCTAATTGATTAGCAGGAATAGATAGTTCAAGAAGGCAACACTTAGGAAATCACCCAAATAGCCTATATGTGTGTATTTATTGACTTGTTACACTAACTTGTCGACCTCCTATGATAAACCCTTATGTTGCACTTATTATTTGTGCAAGATACCCTTAGAGCACCCATGTTGAACCAATCTATGTTTTCAACCTACTCTATATGTTTTGTTACACCATTTCACCTTAGCCTTCCCTGTAGTCTTAATTTTTCTTTGTGTTAAAATCTCTGGCTGCTTAAGTCCATGGTTAGGGGGAATAGGAACGAGAATTATATACTTTCGTGGAAGACCAATCAGTTATGATCTATTAAGACCCCCATGTACCCCCACTTTCGACATTATTTATCTTAAGTGGGGGGATGTACGTGTAATATCGAATGTTGCAGGGGTAATAATTGAAGATATAAACCCTTGTAGCATTTGCATATTTACCATGAAGAAAAAAGGGTGCAACAAAAAAGCCACCCATGTGCTAAAAATATAAAGATGGTGCAAAATAAAAAAAAAATGAAGCTAGTAGCCCATAATTGCACCAAAATATCTCTGTAAAATGAGATAGTAGCCAATTAGCCAATTGTTAAACCAAGTGTATACTGATACTTATTAAGAATGCCAGCTAGTAGCCTATTATTGATGATCAGATTTTTTAGACTTTGACTCTTAGACTCCATGGATGGACAGTGCTAGTATGAATCTTAGATTACTTTTGGAATTATTTGTTTTGTGTTTTTACATTATCAACCATTAATTGTGTATTCCATGTATTTCTCACCCTTTAAACCATAATACCTTGTTGACTTTAAGCGTTATTTAGACCCTAAATTCTAAACTGGTGCAAATTTGTGTACCTTCTAAGCTTATGATAGAATTCATTGCTTATGACTATGTAATTGATCGATCACCCCGAAATGAAACACTTAGAATTAGTGGACAGCTTAGTGGACTTTTTATCCCTTTTGGTGAGGTCTGTTGACTTGATGTTTTCTAGCATAAAAGTTTTATAAATTCGTTTCTTGAAGTTATTCTCGAGAAATCTTTTTATGAAATGTTTTAACAAATTCTACTTGAGGGCAAGTAGAAGTCAAGTGGGGGGATATTTGATAACATCAAATATTTAATACTTTTTGGTGGCAAAATACCTCCTAAAATACTTGTAAATGTTTCACTAACACTCGAAAATGAGATATTTTCTGTTATTTTGTAGTTTTTAGGTGAAGTGCAGGAAAGTGACAAGAAACAAGGGAAAAAGGATTTGAAGTGTAAATTCTGAAGAATGTTACGGCGTAACACCAAAAATGGTTACACCGTAACATAAATTAAGCAAGTACGAAAATAATGGAAGACTTTACGGCGTAAAACCTTATTCAGTTATGCCGTAACCATGAAGATCCACAAATATGGATTGAAGATCACGAACATATGGAAGTTATATGAAGCTTACGGCGTACCACCATATCTGGTTACGCCGTAACAACTGCTTAGTTATGGAATGTCGTGTAAGTTGGTTATGGCGTAACACCTTTGTTGGTTATGCCGTAACAGGTACGATATCTATAAATAGAGGGCTCATTCAAGCTATTTCGACATCACTTCCTCCATAGCCAATTGGAGAGGCGATAAGGGCTTTCAACCTTCAAAGAATTCCATCTGGAGTCCAAGGGAGATCACACTTTACTTACTTTTTGTATTTAATCGTTCAAAATACGAATCCTGTAAGAATTATGAGTTTTTAATAAATGATTTCTTCTATCTCTTACCATGTTTCCGTTACCATGAGCGGCTAAGCACTTAAAGTGCTGGCCTAGTTATGTAGTTACGTTTGTTATGATTATTTCTTGTTACATTATGGTTTCATTAGATATTCCTTGACTATCGTGTAACCCTGGCTTTTGGTAGTATGAGTGGTTTCGACCTAGCTTGCCCATTAATAGATTACCTTGTCATGATGGGATCCAATGGGTACTAGGGAGGATCACCAAATTCTTACCTAGTGTAGGAACTAATTGGTCACCACACTTATCACTCGATACTTAAAAAGCACCAAAACTCTTTTAGAGGGGGTTAATAATCTTTTTAGGTTATTAGATATGTTTTGGGAATAGTTGGGATTAATCACTACAACCTGGATAACCTACATCCTAGATTACTCGGGACTGATTTGGAATTGCAGGGAGTATAGGATAGACTATATATGCACATTCAAGTCTATTGACCTTAGAAACCAGTAATGAAACCATTGTTTGACATTGTACAGGAAATTGTCTTCATAACAATAGTAATGAGGTAACTAGGTTAGCACATTTTCTCTCTTGATATCTCCTATCCTTTTACTTTAAGGTATTTATTTTATTGTTATTTATTTATTTCAAATAAATTCAAAAAACCATTTTCAAAACGTGACATTTCAAATTAAAACTAATTACAACTTAGCTTTTAGGATGACCTCGGATTTACCATTCTATACTACCCACGATTGGGTTCTCTGCCCGTTAGTGCATCGTTAGGTAGATCGAGTTTTATAAATTTATAACTTGATAAAAATATATTTTAAATGAAAATACGCATCAAGATTTGACGACGATGCTTGTGAAGTAGAAACATCATGAAGAGGTTCATGACATGGATGATCAAAGTGTGCATTTGGTATCGGTTCTTCAACACCTTGTGAGATGATTGAGAATTGTTGTTGTTAGTTAGTTGATGAAGTACTTGATGAAGGCGCATCATGATCAATGGTTGTTAATGAAGGTGTACTGGTTATTTCAACAGCTCTTGGTGCTACAGCTACTGGATAAACATCACTTTGCTGAGGATTGAAGTATTTATCAAAAATATGTTGGAACAAACGATCCTAATCATTTCTGGTTGGTAGATTAAAAGGTTGTTGAGGAACAGGGTTTGGTACGAGTCCTGAACAGGATGTTGCAGGAGTCATAGATTAAAGCTCGTGTTTGGAACTGAATTGTCCAGAAGCCATTTGACCATTTCATACACATTGAGAGACCAAGTTAAATCTTATTGATCACATTTGATTTACTATTCTCCGCTTCAAAAATTGCATATGTGATTACCATTTTTGATCTAGTGAATTAGAATACAAGCTAATGTACGTTGATCCATTT
Source organism: Tanacetum coccineum (assembly GCA_026074375.1). Lineage (NCBI taxonomy): Eukaryota > Viridiplantae > Streptophyta > Magnoliopsida > Asterales > Asteraceae > Tanacetum > Tanacetum coccineum. The sequence continues at coordinate 39,059 of BQNB010002605.1, read as the reverse complement.
AACGAATGAACGAGCATGGAAAATATGAAACTTGTTGATGAGAATGGTCGAAAACAAGAAGATTTCTGTTCTTTCAAAGATAAAGTGCACTGAAGCGTACACTTTTCTTTTCTTTGAGGAGTGGGGCCTGAAGTGTTGTCAGCAGACGTCATAGTTCTTGTTCATCACATATAAATTCCTTGAACCCTTGGTTTCTGATATATCATTCTTTTTAGTAAACAAACGCCGAGTCTTTCCTTTTTAGGATTGAAAGATATACCTGCACTTAAGTTACGAGTACATGCACAGACATTAAGAGTTTGTTCTCATTCATATGTGTTAGTGATATCTTCATTTGAACCATTTGGGGGTTCATTGTCAACCTTGGTTATGCTATCGATGAATATCTTTCTAGTAGGTATCCATCTAAGACCATCAGTCTTGAAAATTCTACCCGTCGGTTTCCACCTAAGACAAGATCTAGGAGTGTTTGGTTTCTCATGCACAGTGGAAGACTTATTAGGAGAAATCCTATATCCTTTAGAGATCCATCTTTTAGGTTTGATTACATTAATTATCTTTTCTATGGGTTTAATGCTGTTTCTAGTCTTAGGGGATTGAACCTTAATGCGAGAGTTCACCTCTTTTAGGAATTTTGTTAAACAGGCATTATGATTTGCATTAAAGACACATTTCTGAAAAGTCGAACAAACAAAATGTTTGGAATCCGAAAAGGAACTAGAATTCCTAGAGTGATCTACTAGTGGCACACCATTTGACATTCCACCACTACTCTTAGATATAGGAAAACTCTTAGATAGTTTGATTGTTGCTCATAGATTTTGGTTTTGCTACCATTATGTAGTTGTTTTATAGGCTTGTAGTTATGCATCAACACTAGTTTTAAGATTCATATTTTTGTCTTGGTCTTTTTTCTTAGCTTCCTCTCTAGGATAGTGATTATGACAGGTTATATCATTTGACCAAACGATTCTTATTGACTATTCCTAGATGAGCCAGTTGCAATCACATGATGAGGTTTTTGCAAGCACATTTTCTCGACCTTAGGCATAATGAAGAGTCGTATGGTTTTGACAAACAGTATATTCACATCAAACTTGGGATGGCAAACAGTTTGTTTGAAAAATTAGGTCTATTAAGATTTTAAACGCATTCGGTTGTTAACAACTGATTTGGTTTTGGGTGTTGTAAACGGATGCCCTAAGATTTATGGTTATGCAAATCTTAGTAGCAAGCTATTTCTTTTAACTTTCTTAATCTCCTTTTTCAATGCTAAATTCGGCAAAACCTTTTCTAAATCTGAGACTTTTAAATCAGCATTTTAACAGTCTTACTTTTTATTTTGAGCTATCAATGATGTTCATTATTGTCTTTTGTCTGAGTTCGTTGTCTTTATGATAGGAATCGTTTTTTTGATTAAAGATCTTTATAAGGACTGTTTCAAAGCTCATTTTAATTAGGAAAACTTCTCATTTATGCAAAGTAATTTAGCCAACTATGTTCCAATTCGATTTTGGTTGTTTCAAGTACCCAATTTCCTTTTTAATCTTATCTTTATTACTTGTTTCATCAAAAAAAAAAAAATTTGACCTTGTTGCCTGTCTTTTAATGCTTGTTTTGATATTTATAGTTCCATGTTAACAACAATGTGCTTCATTTCTTGTAAAATATTTTTTGATTGGGCAATGTCTTTTTGTAGAGAAATGTTTTTGGCTTGAGAGATTGGTTTGAAATTCGTTATCATGTTATCAAAAGATGGATCAAGTAAAGCATGAAACTTGATATTTTTTAGCATTCTGTCAATCTCTCCTCCCCTATGGGGACACGTATTTATTGAATTAGGAGTGGAATTTCTATCAACCTTTTCACCGAAAGATTGGTGTGTTCATTAATGGTTCAGATCTGACATGTCACACTCCGACAAAGGCGGAACAACGGTGTATGCGACACGAATGGATCAATCATAAACAAGGATACAAAATAGAGGAAGTTTTATATTGCATTAATGAACGTGTCCATGAAGATCATCCACTCAAGTGCAGACTCTTGAGTGAATGCCTAACAAGACAACATCAATAGTCACTTAAAAAATCCATACGCCCACGCAGGGGTCCATACATCTCTAAACATCAATCTCAAAGAAGACAAATCCATACATTACTTCAAAAGCAAAACTTCTCAAACATGATCCATACAAGATATACTTAAAGTCTGATATCACACATCTCAACCTTAACGATCATTCTCTTCACCTGAAAATGATACTCAAAAATGTCAACAATAATGTTGGTGAGCTCATAGGTTTGAAGGAAACCTGAGTCACTATGCCAATATTTCATATAGTGTACAAATTATGCTATATGACAGTGAATTTATGAAATAATCACAAAACCATGATATAGCATCCCGCTTTCATGTACCAAGAACTAGCAATCCCCGCTAGTTTTATCACCAGCGTATACCAACCACTCTTGGGGTCACTACCCCGCTAGTCATTAGCCACCTTAAAAGGGCCCTACCAGCTAGTGCATTTACAATAGGGCAGACCCTTCATAGACATAGCAATTCCATGCTAATCACACACATTGCCATGCACCTCGATGCAGGCAGGAAAAATCATACCACATAATATTCACATAGCAGTCATAAGCACATAAATTATCCCAAAAACCAAAACCACATTTCGAAGTTCAAAAAATAGTTTCTAAACCATTTGAGTATTCATTTTCCCCCAACGGAAAAGATTTAGAAGTGACGGATACGAGAAACTCAACTCAAGCTGCAAATCAATATCAACAAGCAAAATGCAAGTCGTTTCGAACTCAGACTAGTCAATTAATGTTTCACTTAGACATTTATTTCCAAAATAGTTTTCAAGTTTGATGCATAGTGGTCAGATGCGCGTTGTATGGTTATTCTTAACGTTTTCAGTGGTGTGATGGTTGACAACTTAACTTCAAACAATATCATAATTCCAACTCATACCGCAGTATAATATATATACTTATACCTTGCTAATAAAATAGATAAGTAATTAGTACTTATATATATATATAATATATATATATATATATATTTATTTATTATACTATTATGTATATATTTATATATATATATTTATATATTACTACTTATATATTTATATATATATATATTATATATTATAGTATATATAAATATTTATATCTTAGTAATCCATTCTAGTACTCTTATTACTATTAGTTCATCATTTAAGTTATAAGAAACGAAACATTTAATTATACTAAGAAAAATATAATTTTTGTCTTTTAGTCGACTTATTAAAATAATAATATTTTATTATTTTATTAAAAATCACGTTTTGAGTAAAAAATTCTAAGTATAGACGTTTTACGAACTTTCGACCTGACCCGTACGTTTATACAACATTTTCCAAGGGTTTTTAAACCTTTATTCCAAACAATGTTTCCTCAAATTCACCATTTTCCGACAAAATGCCAAAAATCCATATTCCGCAATGTTCACCAAAACGTATTTCCCAAACGACTTCCAATATTAATTCGTAAGTATGTCCCATTTTCCAAAGTTCGCCAAAACTCATAAATCGACTAGTTAACACTTATTGGGCTTTAAGGCCCAATAAGGATCCATTAAGAGTTTTACTTATCCAAAATATGTTTTAAGCCCAAAATATTAAGTCATTGTATATTTATAATGTCCCAATCAATAAGTAAAAAAGTAACCCGGACCACAATAAGCACTCAATAAGCCACGACTTATTGAGGCTTATTGGGCCGTGAGCCCAATAGCTCCAAAACCAATTCCATATGCTTAAAAATAAGCCAATAAGCTACGTATCATATTTGGTTATCACCATAAGCTATAAAAATAGTCCACAAAAATATGACATATTAGGGTAATAACCAAAAACACATATACTTGCTTCCTTGTGGTCTTCAAACCACAATAAGCCTAAAATAAGCCAAAAAGTGCTTATAAATAAAGCTCAAATAAGCTATTATCAAAATAAACTATTGAGCAATATAATGTTTTTCAACCATCACGACCACAATATCAAAACTAACAATACCTTATTATTCTTTCTTTTTGTTCGAACCCAAAACGTGCCCTAAATAATCATTTGTAAATATTTCGTTTTCGATTTTTAACAAATGCACCATACAACTAGCTTCTATGCATCATCTAACACATAAAAGTACAAGTTAAATGTAAATTTAGAAAACTTACAAAGAGGGTTTCAAAAAGCAAGAAAACTAACACGAACGATCTACCCAAACGTATTTTAAACAAATACCGAAACTGAATCAACCCAAATACTCTTGAATCTTCATTTTTTTTATCAAAGTTTCAAAAAATAAAGAGTGTGTGTGTGCTTAGGTCAGACGCAAGAAGAGAGCACACAAGTGTGTGTGTTTTATTTTTTTTGAAAGAAAGAACATGGAATGTGTGATATGGATGAAAACAAATCATATGTACCATGCATAGGACCATTGGTGCTAAAAATAAGCCACCATGTCCCCTCCCTTTGTCTATAACCGACTAGAGCATCCTAGGGGCTCGGGTGTCTTCGTTTTTATGTCGGGTTTACTTAAATCTCAAAAACCATGATCGTAAAATATCTCCCGAAGTTACTTAGCATTTTTATTCATCTTAAAAATATTTTTCCAATAACTTAGAATATTTACACGATATATTTCCACGTTATACTTCCCAAAATCATTTTTGAACATTATCGGACGTGTCGGGACTCATTTTCGGCATTTCACGCTATTCACTGGTCAAACCACCAGGAACATAATCAACATAATAATACCCTCTAAAAATGATTATTATACACCATATAACACAAAATACCTCAATCACATAAATTCACCACCGTCAACACGGTACAGGTTCTAACAAAATTGACAAAAGTCAAATAGTCAAAGGACTAAATTAGAACATTCAAAACTCACAAAAAGAGCAAGGGTTACAGCACAAAATGATGTTGTTCATTAGCAAGTACATTATGTTGAGTAGTCAGTTGTACCTCAGCAAATGGCACTTGGTCATTTACTGGTCTGATATCTGCATCCACAGCATGTGTGAGATAATTCCCTGGACTGCTGTTTGTATCCTGCCTGTCTGACTTTGTCCCACTACATTCTGTAACAACTAAACTAACATCCAATGTTTTACTCGAATCAACCTTTCCCTCTTTTGACTGCATCTGTCTTTCATTCATCCTGTTGTCATACTTTCATTTATGTTGTGCTCTTTCATCAATGGACTTCTTAACAGATTCCATGTGTTAGATCAATGTATCACGGAATTGTCAAACCTCGGTTCGAGTGTATGCTAGAAAGTACTTGCATATCATTAGACCATCATCATCATTAAAATAGTATTGGAAATTGATGAATAACTGAAACTGTGTCTTGAGTACTCTAAAAGCATCCATAGATCCAGTTTCTTGAAATTGTTCTTTGAGTTGATCCAAGTTTAGTAACATTGAGCCTGTGAAATTTTGAACATCTTGATCAAAGAATGTCGCAAATGCCCATTCGAATCCTCCCTCGATTTTTAATTCATTGTATGAAAGAACCTGTAGAAGTGAATGAAGTAGTCGGAAAGATGCCATGCAACTTTCCTTTGCTTTGTCTTGCATTTGTTGCAACTGACACAGCTCTCTCTTGTGAATTAGAATTCAAAGATTCCATTAAAATTTGACGAAGGATCTTAAGTAGATTAAGTGATGTTGTTATGATTTGTTGATGAAAATATAGTTCACGAGATTTTACAAGTCTTGATTAAACCGAAAAAACACGTGTGTATTTCGCGGGATTTTACTAAATCAAGAAGAAACTGTGAAAATAGAATTGTTGTTGGTGAAATCGTTGTTGTGTTTGAAGTATTGGAACTCTTGTTAACGTTTGATGAGCTAAAAGGATGAACGTTTACTACACTTTTCAACTTAAAATGATTAACGGTTGATTAAAACAAAAATAAGGACTAACGGTGCAATTGAAATCCAAGTAGAGTGCTTAACGGTTGTTAATTAAAGTTGCAAGTACTAACGGTGAAAAGCAGTTTCAACTTTAAGGGTTAATAAACTGACAAAGGACGAATGGTGAGTTTGTTGTGAAATCCAAGGACTAAAGTTGTAAAATTCTAATTTTAGTTTAATAAAAACAACTTTTCCCTCCTAAATTGTATCTTCTTCATTAAGTTTTTTTCTTAAAATGGTAACGAATGTTTTTAGCTTCGCGCAGACTCGTGTGATGATTATTGGCCAAAACCAAATATACTACGATGATCGTTGAAGGATCGCAATCCTAATGGTAGTCGTTAGAAGACCCGCGAACAACCGAAACTTGAAATCAAAAAACCCAAAAAAACTCGAAACGAACTAGAAACGTGTATAATTGGCCCAGGTTTAAACGTATACTTCACCTATGTTTAAACGTACACTTCGCCTTTGTTCAAATGTTTACCTCGCCTAGTTTAAGCGTATACTTCGCCTAGTTCAAGGTTGATATATTCGCCTAACTGTTTTATTTACTTCGCCTAGTTCAAGCTGATAACATCAAATAACATCTATTTTATAGCATCATTCATCCCATGCCCATTTTGTATATTTATTGCAAAGAATTGGAACTTAATCGTTTATATTTGAGAATTGCAGTAATTATGGAGTACTTGGTAAATATTAGCAAAAGGCGCGCATTCTGGAGCTTAAACGAAGATATTTTGAAGATTAATGATTCTGATTAGCATTACGCCGTATCCATCAAGGAAGATACAGTGTATCCGTGCCTGCACTCACCAAAGACCACAAAGAAAACAAGCTCAATACGCCGTATCCAGAGAATACTAATACGCTGTAGTAAAGATATAGTATGTGAAGATTCTATAAGATATCAAACGTGGTCCCTACTCCAAGAAACCCCCAATATGCCGTATCCAATTCATTGGATACGCCGTATCGAACCGACTTCCAGATAGTATAAATAGAAACGTCAAAAAACGAGTTTTAAGGGTGCTAAATCATATTCTCGATACCTAAACCATAAAAGTCAATTTTCAGAAGAGAAAAAGAGTAGAAGAGGTCAAGAAACGCTATCAATTCCATAGTAGACAACGTGTAATTCCATATACTTTAGTAATCATTTAGTTTTTGGTATCATTCGTTAACTCGTTTAGTTTACCTTGGCTAAATAATTGCTTTTGTATTTATTATGACGTTTGAAGGCTAATACCTTCGGGTATTAGCCATAATTATGAAGATCTGAATGTTCGGTATTGTTTATCTCAATTTCTTGATTTATCATTGAATGCTTGATTATGTTTATCAATTTATACTTGTTTACGTGCTTTTATATGCGACTTATCATTCAACTGGATCTAGTGATACGGACCAAGTAATCTAGATGTCAAGACAGCTCTCCATATAGTGATTTATACATCTAGAATAATAGGATCACAAATATTGTCCTTCTAAAATCGTGCTAAGGATATGCTTCTGGCTTAACTAGTTAACAGAAACTGCCTTTGGTTTATTGAACATGTTGACTAGTAGGTGAATCTAGATAATTCAACAAATAATGTTCTGATTCCATTGGATAGTTGGACAAGCGGACTACTAGTGTATAAATTACCGTTAAGCAGTAAGTGGGTAAAGTCTCTATGAGCTAGGGTTCAAGATCACCATTGCTTTAATCCCTAAGATAGATTATAATCAGCAAATAAGGATGCTTTATGCGGATGCTTTAATTGTGACAGAATTAATGTGTCTAGGTCTTAGGATGAAATCCCGCCTAAGTCTAAGAATGATATGCCTCTTCGAGATAAGTAATCATTGCACTGAATAAACAAACCAACTTCTAATCGGATTAATGATGGCTAATACAGTTTTCTATCATAAGGCTCGACCGCTCTTTTATCTTTTGTTAATTTGTTTACGTGGGTTAAAGTGCCTTGAATTGATTATAGTCACCAACCAAACCGTGCCACCGATCGGGTACATTGTCCGTTAAAGTATTGTTTTTGATTTAGTCGGCAAAATATAAATTTAAAACTTGAATCATAAAAATATACACCACACAACGACACATCAAGTTTTTGGCGCCGTTGTCGGGGAGTGAGAATTAATCTTGATTTTATTTGATATTTTGGTTTTTAACATTAGATTATATCTAACCCCATAGGAGTAGTGTAGTTTAGATTAATGTATATTCTTGTATATTCTATAAATTTTGTATATTTGTCTTTAATTGTTTGCTTGTATATATGTGTGTTTAATTGTTTGCGTATTTAATTATTTTTCTCAATATACTGTTTTGGTCGATAACCTGATACGGTGTATCCACTTCCATCGGATATGGCGTATCCAACTTTCTGTCCAATACAGCGTATTCATTCAACTGATTAATACGGCGTATTCACTTCTATTGAATACGGCGTACCAATCATCTGATAAAGTTTACTTCCGTTCTCGAACTTAAAGCTTAATTTTTTTAAACACCTTTTTCCAGCTGGTTCTACTGAAATTTTCTGGTTATTTTTCAGTAAGAATGAGTAAGGTTATTAAATGAGAGTTCAAGAAACTTGAGGATCTTAAGGTCGAATATGTTTCGCTCACTTACGATAAATCACTTGAAATTTTCAACAACGAATTCAATCGATTAAGCAGAATGGATGATGATTTATTCACATATGAAGTTGAAGTTGCTGACACCCCATGTGACTCAAACATGGATGATGATTCAGAGCGTGAAGCTGATGATGACATGGGATATGATCCATCTGATGTTGCATTTACTGAATGGTTGGGTTTAAATTTTTTTAACTACAAGACGATGGATCATTATACAATGAAAGCATTATGGATTTACTAGATTAGAGGAAACGATGAAGTTGAGCTCACTAATGAAGAATCTTCTGACAATAAAGATGATGTTGCTGAAGTCTTTAGGATCGACACTAATATATTTGACTACGAGACACCTCTCTGCTTAGCATTCAATGAATTTAATTACCTTCTCAAAGTAGATCCGAACTTACTTACAAAGGATATTATGGGGTTTAAAACCTATGAAGATTACAAAGATGACTAGATCTATGAATGGAAGGAGAATGTGCCATGGGTATATGACAAGCCATGGCTTGATAATAGAATATGGAAGGAACCAACACTAGTCAAACACCATTGCAAACCTTTCAATTATAAGACTGGATGTTTAGAATGGCCAACTTGTAGTTGGAGAGAGGATAGTTATTGTATTGGAGGAAATTTGCCCGATGCTTACATTATTGGAAACTCGCTCCATTACCAAGACCTTGAATGGTATGAGACTTTGGAAGATTACGAACTAAAAAAAGAAGCTTTAAGAAATAAGGCTATCATGGAAGGATTAATTGAAGAAGACAGTGATGATGAGTCACGTTATGAACTAAGGAGACGATGGAATGTGTATACAAGCTATGATGATGCATATGAGATAAATCATGATGTTGCAGTAAGAAAAGAGTTTTATGAAATTCGTGAGTTGTCGGTGTGCAATATAAGAAGATTCGAGATGATCAATTATTTATTCGGACAAGACAAAGAGTATGTTGCTATTAAAGAAGATGAATATGACGATTTGGCAAGAACAAGAAAAGATGCATGCCGAGCATATTAGGAAATCTTTTGTATGATGGACGAAGGATGGATGGTAACTAGAGCTGAGTAGAAAAGAAGCTAGAAGACAAGTCTAAGTTAAAGACTTTGGTGTAAACAAAAGTGCTTCCCGAGAGACAACCCGGATTGTTATTTTAATTTTATCGAGTCTGTCTTCCCAGACATCAATACGACGTATCCGCTCCATACCATACGACGTACTGATTGTTTGGACGTTATCAGTCTTTACTTTTTATGCACTTTAAAACATTATTGTCAAGTTCTGGCAATACGGTGTATTCATTCACATGATACGGCGTATTCACCAGACTCACCCGTATTTAGTTTGTTTAGTTTAGTTTAAATTAACCATAGATACCAAGATAGGAATGAATGTTTTTCTTGTTTTACACATGACCTTGTAAAAGAAATATTGACGAATATTGGTGGAGAATTTACAAATCTGGAGATTTTGAAGTGTTGGAGTCTTGAAACATCAAGATGGCTATTCAACACACAATCCTGCTCAACAAACTAACATGGAGAATCTACCGAGAAAATATCAGGGGAGTTTCTCATTCTAATTCTTTTTAATTCTCGTATTTTTAATGTTTTAACTATACAATGAGGATGTTGTATAATTCAAGTGAGGGGATGGAATTAGAATGTTTACTTGTCCTATTTTTCACATTAAAATGCTTAAATTATGCTCAATTTTTTTTTCAAGCATGCTTTTATGAAATTACATGTTACATAACCACACACACTAACCCATATTAGATATTGTGAGAATTTAGCCTTATCCGTTTCTAAATGTTTACCTAAATTCCACAAAAATATGAGTGTGTGGGTGATGTAGTAGACTTTAGAACTTGGCTTAGTATATCACTCGAGACCACAATAATGAGTATTATGGATTTAATTGGAGTAACTTGTTTAAATTGGTAAATTTTTAGGATTACACCCAAAAAGCCTATCCATGTTGTTTATTAACTAACTACACCGGTTAGTTAACCTCTAGTATAAACCCTTTTCCACTCTCTTCTTTAGAGTAAAGATCCGCTTAGAACAACCCGTAGAGCTAGTCCTTTAGGAATTTCACCAATTATTTGTTTTGTTACACCCTTACACCTTAACCTACCCTGTTAGATTAAGCTTAATTTACAGTTGCTAGTTGCTTAAAGTGTAAAGTTTGTATTTTCTAAGTTTTGTGTCATTTTCTATCTTTGGTGCGGTTAGAAATTTGCACATTGAAAATGGGAATGTATATTATAGTCAAAACTCATGTATTTTTACTACCATCACAATTAATGGTACATCCAAAGAATGAAGAAATTATCGAAGGAATTATCCGGAATTATTATGATCGTGAAGATGGGGAAACTACTCCGAGTTTCGTATATAGTTAGTATGTTAAAAAAATGAGAAAAAATGAGAAAAATTGCAACAAATAAAAAAGAGAAAGAAAGTTTGAAGATAATCGTTTTGCAAGAGCATTACCGAAGGAATTACACGAAGGATCGATTATTCGTTGATACATCTTACAAATCGACGATGTAGAGTATTGTACAAAGTGGAAGATATCACCACTTACCTTGTAGAGTATGCAATGTATGGGATGATTGGGAAGTTGACCGTTATGGGAACGCCAACTTAGGTTGTTGTTTTTGATCTATGATCAAGACGTCGTAAATAGTTGTGTCTTTATCATGGTAACAATCGGGAAAAAGTGTCTAGCAACTTGTATCTTAGTCTTAATCTATTTGTTTTGTATTTTTATTTAACAACAATTTACCTCTCTTCCCTACCCTGTATCATTCTTTATCCTAACTGTTGGTTAAATTTGAATGAGGATGTGATCGAACACACATGTCTATTTCGTTGTTATGGCCATGTATGTGTGCTTTAGCTGCCTTGTTGGAGTGGTACTTCTGGTGAAGAATTGTAGAATGATTGATTCGTGGTATAGTACACTCTTATATAGCAACCCTAATGCAGATCCTGACCGAATGCCCTTGACCAAGGCAAAAGGTCAAATTCCACAAAAGGATAAAATACACAAGAAAGAATCAATGATAAAAAGATTCCGGAAGAGATATTCCCGGGTCGTATGTCCCAACGAGGCTGCAATTGAAAATTATCCTGGTTTGATGAGAAATTGACTGATGGAAACACTGATATAATTATAACTAAAATTAAATAAATAAAACTTAATTTAATCTACGGGAAACAAGTATAGGAAATGGGGATCTTAAAAACTACGGGATACAAAATTAGTTAAAGGGAAATCCTAAAATTAGATTTATATTAAAATACGGGGAACAGAATCAGGTATCGGGAAACCTAAATATTAAAAATTAAGAAAAATAAATGCTAAATTAAATTAAAAATCAAAATTAAATTCTAATTAACTTAACTTGAAAAATAAAGAAAACTAGAACTAAAACGGAGGTCGTTTGAATGCTAAACGAAAAGAAACGGTAAAACGCACCCGGTAAAAACGGGTCTAAGACTGAAATTTAATAAAAATAAAGCCTACACTAAATTTTATATTTTTCCTAGACACTAAATGACAAAAGAAAATTTTATAAAAAAGAAACAATCCCAAATAGATCTATTTATAACATTCGCGCTTACCCTCCAGGTAATTAACCAGTTCATGATAATGGGCTCAACTTGGGTTATCGCTACTTAGGCAACACGTAAGCATATAATATAAAATTAACCAACTGTGTGTCTAAAAATAAAACATCGCATGTTTTCTCACCCCAAAAACTTTAAATCAAAATCATTTAAAACATGTGGCTATGACTCACCTCGAGTGAGTAAATTGATAAAGAAATATCCTAAAATGGAAACGTCACAAACGCTAAAAACGCCCGAATGCCAACCTAGTAATATAGGTCGTATGATTACTTAAGTAACTTTGGACTAACAACTACCATATATAAAAAATATTTCCCCATTTTTTAGTCACATACAAACTATCGTTCGGCGCTATCATAATCAAGAGGTCATGTATGACTATGAGGAGCTTCAGAACACTTTAAATCATAAATCCAACAAATCGTCGATACGCCACCCCGAAGAGGCCTCATTATGAAACTCCCTAGTAATATAGCACTTTGATTAACTAAAAACCCACAAATAATTCTATATAGCAACATACCATCTAATCGTGTTTAGTGAAATACATATTATAAAGTAAATAACATTCTAAAACACACTCTAGCAAAAAGACCTAACATTACTTTTTAGACCGTTTCTTAAGTCCGTTTCTCGCGTTTCTTACGTCCACGCTTTCGTATTAAGATGAGTGATCATAATATTACATTTTTAAGTTTTTGACATTCTATGGTGAATAGTGTTTTTACTATTCATCACAGCTAATAACTTATTTTTACGTTTTAATTAGCGTAAAACCCGTAAATGTCGTATCTTATTCGTTATAGCTCCGTTTTTAGCGATTCTTGCGAGCACGTTCTCGTAATTAAAAGTTTTATCAATTTATTGATGTTTTAAAAGTATAAGTTTCTGTGGTGAATAGTAACTTTCATAAAAATAGTTTTATAAAAGTATTTATCGTCGTAAACTCGTAATTAGCGTATCTTCTTCGTTATTAATTCGTTTTCTAAGTTTATTATTATTTTCGAATCCTCATGGTATGTACTATCTTTATAAAACATAATATAGACACTTTAATTTTCGTCCCAAAATAGAAAGTTTTGAAGTTTATGTTAAAAACTTGTTTTAAGCTTGATTTTATACTTTTAAGCTTCAACACCTTGTTACAAATACTTTACAACACTTTATAGCTTATGTATTACATACAATAAGTCCAGTAGTCCATACGTTGTCCATGTATCTAAGATGACAAGTTCTCTAATCTTACTTTTAATCAAAACTTATTAAAGAAACCCTAATTTAACAAGTTTACTCATGAACTTTTTATACATAAACCAAGAGTGTACAAGGCTTATACTTCCATTATAACACAATATTAACATCAATATAATATTTACAAAAGTTCACAAACACTGATCACAAGTAAAAATCCATTTCACATGTTTAAAAGTATCCTACATGGTGATATTGTTAAATAGAACATATAAATGCATAAAATGATAAATGAAGGACATAAAGAGTTTTAGATAACCTTATAATGATGAATGATGATGAACAAAAAGATCTACACACTTGTTTAGCAACAAAACCCTAGCTTGCAACTCTTGAAAACCCTAATTCAAGCCAAAACCCTAATCTTGCTTTTCTTGCTTAGATACTTGTAAACCTTTAGCCAACCCTTGCAAACACCTTAGGTTATCATAGGAAGGATGTATGAGTGCTTGTATGGTCTTATAAAATCAAGCCATGGATTTATTATAGTGAGGGTTTTGAGCCGTGGGCTTTAGGAGAGGAAAAAAGAGTGATATTTGATTTTTACCTTATGAAATGGATATGTATGTTTACTTACTAGTTGCTAGCTTTTTATATCAATAAGAATTAGTCAAGGATTTGCCATAGGAAAGTCATAGACAAGATGAGGAAATGTAGGGAAGTTTTCTTGGTCATGGTATGGCCTTTTTCTTGTAAAGTCTCATGGTTTAATTAGTTGGTGAAGTACATAACAAGTTGAAAGATTTTTGTGATATTTATTTGTATCAATTGCTATAGATCCGGCCATATATGTATATGTATGCTATATTTTTGTGATTTTTGAGTATTGGGTATAAAAGTGGGTATTTGTTGAAGCATAGAAAAGTTTTGGTGGTTCCGGGAATGCCTCAACGTATTTTATCACGAAACGTAACCAATTTACGTAACCAATAAAAATAAAAATGAACAAAGTTAATAATTATCCTCCAAATAATTACTTAACACTTGCTTGATGTAAACATTTAATTTTTTGATGCCCGTTTACATTGAACGATAATTTTTTGCTTACGCGATTTAACTTAACGCTTTAAAATTACAAGCAAACGCGTACAACACTAAAAATTAATAACGAACTTATTGACATCACAAATGACCCTATAATACGGAGTGTTATTGTCTTCCCCCATTAAACAAGCCTTGTCTTCAAGGCTTACATTGCGGCACTTGACGACGGTGCGGTCTTGGTGAAGAGTTTTGGATATTTCTTCTTGAATTGATCTTCACGCTCCCACATGAACTCAAGACCTCTCCTGGAGTTCCATCGAACCTTGAAAATATGTACACGGCTTTTCCTCAACCGTTTGACCTCACGATCCATAATCTCTACAGGTTCCTCAACAAACTGATGCTTGTCATCAAAGTGTAGCCCATCCAATGGAACGACTAAAGGTTTATCGGCATAGCACTTTTTCAGATTAGACACATGGAACGTATTGTGAACCCTGCTCAGGTCCTTAGGAAGCTCAAGCTTGTAGGCAGCGGATCCAACCCTTTCTATTACCTTGAAAGGTCCAACATATCTGGGGTTTAACTTCCCCTGTTTGCCAAAATGTACAACCCCATTCCAAGGCGAAACCTTAAGCATAACCTTATCCCCAAATTGAAATTCCATCGCCTTACGCTTCAAATCTTCATAACTCTTCTGATGATCACGAGCAGCTTGAATCCTCTGCTTGATCTGAACAATCTTCTCGGTAGTTTCTTGCACTATCTTTGGACCAGTTAGTTGAACCTCTTCGACTTCAGCCTAACAAACAGGTGAACGACATTTTCTACCATACAGTGCTTCGAATGGTGCTGCCTTAATGCTAGCATGATAGCTATTGTTATATGAAAATTTGACTAACGGCAAATGGTTAACCCAAGCTTTTCTAAAGTCGATCATGCAAGTACGTAGCATATCCTCGAGAGTTTGAATGGTCCTCTCGCTCTATCCGTCGGTCTCTGGATGATACACCGTACTCATGGCCAAACTAGTACCTAAAGCCTTTTGAAGTGACCTCTAAAAATGCAATGCGAATCGAGGGTCATGATCATAAATAATTGAGACAGGGATTCCATATCTCGTGACTACCTCCTTTAGGTACATCCTTACCAGTTTCTCTAAGGGATTAGTTTCTCTTATCGGTACAAATATTGCAGACTAGGTGAGTCGATCAACAATCACCCAAATGGTATCGTAACCTTGCGACGACTTAGGAAGCTTTGTAACAAAATCCATAGTGATGTTGTCCCACTTCCATTAAGGTATTTCAGGTTGTACTAACAATACCGATGGTCTTTGATGTTTAGCTTTGACCTTAGCACAGGTCAAGCACTTGCTAACATAGGTGGCGATGTTTGCTTTCATATTGGGTCACCAATATAGTTTCTTCATGTCTTGGTACATCTTATCAGAACCCAGATAAATAGAGTATTTTGATTTGTAGGACTCATGCATGATCACGGTCCTTAAATCTCTATAACATGGTAACCAACTCCTGCCATTGAAGCATAGAGTTCCATCCATATGGGGTTCCAACTTTTCCGTTCTAAACTTTTCTGGATCCTTTGAATTTTCAACCAGCATACCTCCAACATCTTCATTCTTGATATTCTCTGGTTTCCTTGCTTTAGTCTGAGCATTCAAAATTTGCTTAGGAAGATCCAAGCCAATAGTCATGACCAAGGATCGAACTCTTAATGGTTTAATTCATTCTTTCCTGCTTAAAGCATCAGCAACCACATTTGCCTTTCCCGGGTGATAACGAATCTCACAATCATAATCACTGAGAAACTCTAACCAACGACGTTGCCTCATGTTCAACTCCTTTTGATTAAGAATATGTTGCAAACTCTTATGATCAGTGAACACCGTACACTTGGTTCCGTACAGATAGTGCCTCCAGATTTTGAGAGCGAACACTATTGCTCCAAGTTCCAAATCATGAGTCGTATAACTTTTCTCATGTATCTTCAGTTGGCGTGATGCATAAGCAATCACTTTATCCCTTTGCATCAGCACAACGCCTAAACCTTTGATGGAAGCATCGCAGTATGTGACAAAATCTTCACTTCCTTCTGGTAAAGCTAGAATTGGTGCACTACACAACTTCTGTTTCAATGTTTGAAACGCTGCTTCTTGTTTGTCGCCCCAAACAAACTTGACCTTCTTCTGAGTAAGCTTGGTCATTGGTTTGGCGATCTTTGAAAACCCTTCAATAAATCTTCTATAATACCCAGCAAGACCTAAGAATTAACGAATCTCCGTTGGTGACTTAGGAGACACCCAATCCTTAATGGATTCGATCTTAGCGGGATCCATATGAATGCCTTCACTATTAATCACGTGACCGATAAATTGCACCTTAGGAATCCAAAATTTACATTTGGAGAACTTAGCGTACAACTCCTCCTTCTTAAGCAATTCTAGAATCGTCCTAAGATGTTCTTCATGCTCTTTCTTGTTCTTTGAGTAGATGAGGATATCGTCAATAAATACAATCACAAATTTATCCAGATATGACTTGCACACGTGGTTCATGAGGTACATAAATACCGCCAGTGTGTTAGTCAAGCCAAATGGCATCACTTGGAACTCATAATAACCGTACCAAGTCCTGAATGCCGTCTTCGGAATATCCCCTTCTCGTACTCTAAGTTGATGATAACCAGATCGCAAGTCTATATTCGAATAAACACTAGATCCTTGGAGTTGATCAAATAAATCGTCACTCCTTGGAAGTGGATAACGATTCTTCATTGTCAGCTTGTTTAATTCCTGATAATCAATGCACATCCGAAATGATCCATCCTTCTTCTTGACAAACAAGACCGGAGCTCCCCAAGGTGAGGAACTGGGCCTTATAAAACCCTTGTCAGACAGTTCTTTCAGTTGCTCCGACAACTCTCTCATCTTAGAAGGCGCCAATCGGTAAGGTGTCCGTGCTACAGGTGCAACATCGGGTATCAAATCAATTTGGAATTCCACTTGACGAGTCTGAGGAAGACCCGGCAAGTCCTCGGGAAATACTTCAGGAAAATCCCGAATGATCGGTACATTATCAAGTTGCTTCTTCTTTGACTTGTCTTCCACCTCCTTCGTAGTAACATGTACCAAAAAGACCTGACATCCCTTTAGCATATACTTTTGCGTCTTCGTGCACGAGATGATGTTTAATCGAGTCTCGTGTTCCCGGTTACTCTTGTTACCATGAAAGATCAAAGTTTCTCTTCCCCAGGGGATGCGAACAATCTTATCCGCACAAACAATGACGGCCTGACATCTTGACAGCCAATCCATGCCGATTATAACGTCAAAACTACCTATCTCCACTGGCATTAAATCGATGTTGAAAGGGTTGTTCAAAAAATTTAGAGTGCAACTTCAAATGATAGAATTATCGTCAAATATGTTTACCACAGCTAGTTTCTACGGCATAATCATATGTCCAAGACAAGTCGGATGCATAGTTAATTTAAGAGCTAAATGCAGTGGATACAAAACTTCTATCGGCACCAGTATCAAATAAAACAGAAGCATAACGGTTGTTGAGGAGGAACGTACCCGTAACGACGTTCGCGTCCGGGTTTGTCCCTGCATTGCCCATAGCATACACCTTTGCTTGAGTATTTCCAGTCCCAACTTGGTTACCACAGTTGTAGTTGTTGTTGTTGTTATTCAGCTTTGGACAATACCTTCTGAAATGTCCTTGTGCCCCGCACTCATGACAAGTAGACTTCTGACCCATCCCAGTACCCCTCTAGTTGTTGGAAACATTGGCATTTGTAGTGCTCTTACAGTCAAGAGCAAAGTGGCCAACCTTGTTGCACTTGTAGCATCTTGGAGTACATGGACCGTCATGGTTGTAATTGCATTTGGGGCACAGAGGTTTAGATCCTCCGTACGGTTTCCTATCTCCAGATGTTGCAGCGTATGCCCTTGCCATATTTTGCCTTTTAGAAGGCTATTGTTGGTTTTGGTTGTTTCGGGAAGTGTCTTCAAACTTCCTCTTATTTGCAGCATGTCTTTCAGCAAAAGTATGGATTTTCTTATCCATTAGCTCAGTTGCCATTTTAGTGGCTTCCTGCATAGTTTTTGGTTTCGATGCCACAACACTCCCATGAATCATGTCGGGAAACCTATCGACATACCTTTCAACTTTATCAGACTCTTCCGAAAACATTCGAACATACAGCAAAGCCAGCTCCTGGAAACGTTGGTTGTACCTTGTCACATCGGTACCTTGTACTTCCAAATTCCATAACTCAGCCTCAAGCTTCTTCATCTCATTTCTCGAGCAATACTTGTTAGCCATTTTCTTTTTCAGTTCTGTCCAAGTCATCATATAAGCAGCATCATGACCAACAATCCTAATGTGGGAATTCCACTACGTCAGAGAACCTGCTAAAAGAGTACAAGTAGAAAACTTGATCTGATTCTCCACTGAGCAGTGGCTTATGCGAAACACAGTCTCCATCCTTTCAAACCATTGAGTTAGTTCAACAACTCCCCTAGTGCCTTTGAAATACAAAGGTTGACACTTCATAAAGTCCTGGTAAGTGCATTCTTGAGCAACGCATTCAGTCCTTCTGACACCCATTCCTGAAGTATGGCTGTCATCGCCAGCTCTGTTTACATCACGTACTGCTAGTGCAGCAGTGACACCTTAGTCAATCATTGCCTAAAGTTGGGCATTGGTGACAGATGTGGTAGTAGTTGTTGTTTCTGGGGCTGGTCTAGCCCTCGTGGTTCTTTTCGGTGCCATTTTCTTCAATCACAAAAAGTATAACACCCGTTAGATTTCATAAAATCTTAACCATGACATGACATATACACAATAATTAAAACAAGATTACATCCCACAGTGAAATATATAACTGAACTGAGTTCAACACTAGTATAGATAAATTGACATTCATTCACACAAATTCGATTACAACCAAAACATAATACATTCCTGACATAATACCACCATTCTATATATACATGGAAAACATACACGATTTCTTAATACAAGAAATGAAAATACAAATCCTACTACCGTGCTAGCTGGGTATAAAACCCATAATTCTTAGCCGGCTAACAAAAGATAGCTACGAATACAACATAAACCTAGAGCCCTACTAGCCAGGAGTCACTTGTAATACTTAGTATGCTATATACAAAACAACTAGCCATAACCTGATCTATGAACTACTACCGGCCTCCTCCGGTGCAACTGGCTGTGCTGGACCTCTAAAGGGTCCCTGCAGTGCTGTCACTTGTCCCTGTAGTGACTGCATCAATGTCAAAGTCTGAACAAGCTGCTCCTGTCGGGTAAGGTCAAATGTCCGTAATGCTGCAATCTTTGCCTGCCTTATGTGGTTTGCCTGTAGCATCTTTGAGGTCACATTTTGACTCCTATGGTCAGCTGCCTGCATCTGTGAGATCACTATCTGCTGACTCATCACTATAGAGCGTAATGCCATAATCTCTGAACGTGTCATATATCTAACCTCCATGGAGCGTAACTATGCCTCCCGGGAAACTAGAGCATCCTGATCTAGTAGTCGTGCAATCTTATAGTGGTACTGAATATCATCAACAAATGTCTTAACTCTCTGATATATCTGGGTCTGCCTACCCTAAGTATCCTCTATCACGCCATAGATGTCCTGGGTGTCCTGCTCCTGAACTGCAGCCAGCTCAGTCACCCTAGTGTTGACCCCCTTATGGGTCGTCAGTGATACCTACTCAGCAGCATCTCTCAGGTCTACCCAAGCATCTCTAATCCTATATCCGACCTCCTCGGCTCTCTGTCGACTGATCTTAGCATCCATAATATCGACAAACCCATAGTCTTCCCTACGACCTCCAATCGGTCTAGCGGCAGCAGCAGCTAAACTCTCTCCCACCTCACATCTCGGACCAAGATCAATACCTAACCTCTTTCGAGGTGGTAGTGTAATCTCGGGTCTGTCTGCCCTGCGGTCAGAAGATAGTAACTGCAAAGGTGGTGATGAAGTAGGTAGTGGTAATGCAGGTAATACAGATGCTGGTGGTGATGCTGGGAGTGGGGGAGATGGTATATGTAGTAATGGAGATGATAGTGGAGTAAGTGGTGATGGTGGTGGAGTGGTTAAGGCAAGAAGTCGCTCGACCTCTTCACTAGGAGGAAGTGATATGGATGGCTCATCCCGGATAGATATCCTGGCAGTCATACGGTGTACAGGTGGGACAGAGTCGGCCAGAGCTGGGTTCTCTTCCTCCTCCTCCTCATCCTCATCCTCGTCCTCATCCTCATCATTGGCATCATCTCCGAAAGGCTCCTCCTCCTCCTCCTCATCATCATCACCATCCCTATCAGCAGGGTAGTCAGTTGGATCCTCCTTGGGATCCTCATCATCATCAGCCTCCGGCTCCTCCTCCGAATCAGACTCGGGAACATATCCTGGTGAATCTGTAGTGGGTGAGGCAGCAGCAGCATTGAGCTAGCTCCTCGGCCAGAGTATCCTCATCCTCTAGTGGCATTACTCAGGGAACAACGAGGCTCGGAACAAAGTCAGTGGGGGTGGTGACTACGGCTCCCGTGCAGCAATGTAGTCAGGCGATTGTGTAGCCTGATAAGCAGTCGCTATTAAGCATATGGTCCCTCTGGGCATCACAGGTGTCCGTCGACACCTGGTTGATCCCCCATCTGATAATCCTCACATGGACTCGACCCCTGTGAGAATGTACTGTGGACTTCTCCAGAATCCGACATTGTAAAATCTAAAATTTCAAACGTAGCTACATAAGTATTAGTATACAGACCCCTTTATAGTATAATACATTTAAATTAAACACTATATCAACCATGAATGCATCTAGTCTAACCAACTAATGCAGCAACTAGTATATGCATGTATGTATGCATGTATATCACGTGCAACCCCTTTTGCACTAAAGCAATGTTTTGAAAATGGTTATAGTCCAGCAAAACATTTTGACCTGGTTTATCTATAACCTTGGCTCTTGATAACCAATCTTAACAACCCCCAAAATGGCTTCGTTAGCGAATATAGTAGGGGCGTTGTTACTCAAAGATCAACAACAACACTAGATATAATATAGAATGACCATTAAAAGTCGAAAATGATACATTGTATTTTACAATATCTGTTACAAAAAGGCTGAAGCTTAACTTGTTTGACATTAATAGTACAAAGATACTAGTTCATAACACATTTCCCCAAAAACATATGCAACCAAATCTTTAGCATGATATCCCAAAACATATAATCACTAATGTATCCCAGCACCTCGTGCCTATTGACCTCCTAAAAAACATTGCTTTAAAACGTCAACAATAATGTTGGTGAATTCATAGGTTTAATAAATCGTATAATATAGGACCACAAGATCACCCATTTGTATGATAATGCAACAGATGCAGACATTACATAAATGCAATTATGTTCGCCCTAAGCTCATGACACTGAAGCTCGACAATATATTGCAATGTAAAATTGCCCACAATGCCCGTAGGATGTTCTAACCCGCAACATCCCCAGTCCGACATGGTATACGTTCGTTATCCGGCATACCGGCATAGTGAGCATGACTCACCCGAACGGGGCTATGAACTCACCTCGAGTGAGTAAATTGATAATGAAATATCCCAAATGAAAACGCGTCACGCTAACGCCCGAATGACACCTAGTTAATATAGGTCGTATGAGTACTCAAGTACTTTGACTATCAACTACCATATATAATCCTTTTTAGTTAAATCGCATGTTTCCTTCACCCCAAAACTTATAAATCAAAATATTTAAAAAACATGGGGCTATGAACTCACACTCGAGTGAGTAAATTGATTAATTGAATTATCCCAAATGATAACGCGGCACGCTTAACGCCGGAAATGCTACCTAGTTAGTATGGATGTCTAATGAGTACTCAAGTACTTTTGACTAACAATACCATATTATAATCCTCTTTTAGTGTTACATCATTTATCGTTGGGTTATCATAATCATGAGGTCCAGGTAGTGTCGTATAAGGAGCTAGGACACTTTAAATAGTAAATCCAAAACTCGTCGATACGCCACCCGAAAGGCATCATTATGAAACTCCCTAGTAATTATAGCACTTTGATTAACTAAAATCCACATATATAATTCTATTTAAAGGGGGGCTTGATTAAACATCACATCTAACGTTTAGTTGAATTGATTTTAAGTAAAAAATGTTTATAATACGCCTTTAGCAAATGACCTAACTTTATCGTTTTTAATGTCCGTTTTACGCGTGTTATTCGTCCATGCTTTGTATTAAGACGAGTGATTCTTAATATTACATTTTTAAGTTTTCAACATTCTGTTGTGATTGTGTTTATTACTTTCATCACAGCTAATAACTAATTTTTACGGTTTTATAATTTAGCGTAAAACCTGTTAAATGTGTATCTTATTCGTTATCGCTCGTTTTTAGACGATTCTTGAAGCATGTTCTCGCTATCTTAATAGTTTTATCAATTTATTGTTGTTTAAAAGTATAAGTTTCTATGGTGATAGTAATTTTTAAAAATAGTTTTATAAAAGTATTTATCATCGTAAACTCGTAATTAGCGTATCTTCTTCGTTATAAATCTGTTTTCCGAGTTTCTTATAATTTTGGAATCCTCATGGTATGTACTATCTTTATAAATAAACATAATATAGTCACTTTACTTTTTCGTCCCAAAACAGAACAGTTTTGACAGTTTGTGTTAGAAACTTGTTTTAAGCCTTGATCTTTATCTTTTAAGCTTCAACACCTTGTTACAAACTATTTACAATCCACTTATACTAGCTTATGTCTTACATAATAATAAGTCAAAATTAGTCCTCTTTCGTCCAATGTATCCAGATGACAAGTTTCTTTAATCTACTTTTAATCAAAACTTATTAAAGAAACCCTAATTTAACAAGTTTACACATTGAACTTTTTTTATTAAACCAAGAGTGTTAAGGCTTATACTTCCATTATAAAACACAATATTAACATTCAATAAATAAATATGTAAAAAAGTTCACAAAACAATGATCACAAGTAAAAATCCATTTCACATGTTTAAAAGTATAATTGATAAATAGAACATATAAATGCATAAAATAATAAATGAAGGACATAAAGAGTTTTAGATAACCTTATGATGATGAACAACAAGATCTACACACTTGTTTAGCAACAAAACCCTAGCTTGTAACTCTTGAAAACCCTAATTCAAGCAAACCCTAATCTTTCAATAAACTTGCTAATACCTTGCAAATGCTTAACCACATTGCAAACACCTTAGGTTATCATAGGAAGGATGTATGAGTGCTTGTATGGTCTTATAAAATCAAGCTATTGATTTATTATAGTGAGGGTTTTGAGCCGTGGGCTTTAGGAGAGGAAAAGAAAGTGATATTTGATTTTCACCTTATGAAATGGATATGTATGTTTACTTACTAGTTGCTAGCTTTTTATATAAAAAGACTTAGTCAAGGATTTGCCATAGGAAAGTCTCATAGACAGTTGCGGAAATCTAGGGAGTTTTCTTGTCATGGTATCGGCTTTTTTTCTTGTTAAAGTCTCATGTTTAAATTAGTTGGTGATAGTCTATTACAAGTTGCAACGATTTTTGTGATTTTTAAAAAATATTTTTGTATAGTTGCTATAGATCCGGCCATATATGTATATGTATGCTATATTTTTGTGATTTTTGAGTATTGGGTATAAAAGTGGGTATTTGTTAAAGCGTAGAAAAGTTTTGGTGGTTCCGGGAATGCCTAAACGTATTTTATCGTGAAACGTAACCAATTTATGTAACCAATAAAAATAAAAATGAACAAAGTTAATAATTATCCTCCAAATAATTACTTAACACTTGCTTGATGTAAACATTTAATTGTTTGATGCCCGTTTACATTGAACGATAATTTTTAGCTTACACGATTTAACTTAACGCTTTAAAATTTCAAGCAAACGCGTACAACACTAAAAATTAATAACGAACTTATTGACGTCGCAAATGACCCTAAAACATGGGGTGTTATATTAGTGATGGAGATGTGTATCCTTGCCAAACTTATGATAGAATACTCATCACGACTGAGCAATTGAGCGAATTAGTTACATGTTACCACATAGATTAGTTTAGTGATTTGAGTGTTTTCATCTTCCTATTTCGTGAGGTGTTTCGTTGTGTACTTGTAATAGATCAAATAAATGCTTTAACGGAAAATATCCTTAGGGATACATTTTTATAAACTTCTAAAGGCTACTTGAGGACAAGTAGGATTCAAGTGGGGGATATTTGATGACATCAAATAACGTATATTTTATAGCATCATTCATCCCATGTAATTAACCCATTTTGTATAATTGTTGCAAAGAATTGTTACTTTCTAGTAATTGTTTATATTTGAGAATTGTAGTAATTATGGAGTACTTGGTGAATATTAGCAAAAGGCGCGCATTCTGGAGCTTAAACGAAGATATTTTGAAGATTAATGATTCTGATTATGAATACACCGTATCCATCAAGGAAGATACGGCGTATCCGTACCTGCACTCACCAAAGACCACGAAGGAAACAAGCTCAATACGCCGTATCCAGAGAAGACTAATACGCCATATTAAAGATATAGTATGTGAAGATTCTGGAAGATATCAAACGTGGTTCCTACTCTAAGAAACCCCCAATACGCCGTATCCAATCTATTGTATATGCTATATCGAACCGACTTCTAGACAGTATAATTAGAAAACTCATAAACGAGTTTTAAGGGTGCTAAATCATATTCTTGATGCCTAAACCATAAAAGTCAATTTTCAAAGGAGAAAAAGAGCAGAAGAGGTCGAGCAACGCTATCAATTCCATAGGAGACAACATGTAATTCCATATACTTTAGTAATCGTTCAGTTTTTGGTATCATTCGTTAACTCGGCTAGTTTACCTTGGCTAAATAATTGCTTTGTATTTATTATGACGTTTGAAGGCTAATACCTTCAGGTATTAGTCATTATTATGAAGATCTGAATGTTGGGTATTGTTTATCTCAATTTCTTGATTTATCGTTGAATGCTTGTTTATGTTTATCAATTTATACTTAATTATGTGCTTTTGTATGCGATCTATCATTCAACTGGATCTAATGATACGGACCAAGTAATCTAGATGCCGGGATAGCTGTCCATATAGTGATTTATATATCTAGAATCATAGGATCACAAATATTATCCTTCTAAAATAATGCTAAGGATACGCGTTTGGCTTAACTAGTTAACGGAAAATGCCTTTGGTTTATTAAACATGTTGACTAGTAGGTGAATCTAGATAATTCAACAAATAATGTTCTGATTCCATTGGATAGTTTGACAAGTGGACTACTAGTGTATAAATTGTCGTTAAGCAGAAAGTGGGTAAAGTCTCTATGAGATAGGGTTTAATAAGATCACCATTGCTTTAAACCCTAAGATATATTATAATCAGCAAATAAGGATGCTTTATGCGGATGCTTTAATTGTAACAGAATTAATGTGTCTAGGTCTTAGGATGATGTAATGCCTAAGTCTTAAGAATGATATGCCACCTCGAGAGAAGAAATCATTGCACTTAATAAACAAACCAACGTTCTAATCGGATTAATAATGGTTAATACAGTTTTCTTATATTTGGCTCTACCGCTATTTTATCTTCTATTAATTTGCTTGCGTAGGTTAAAGTGCCTTGAATTGATTGTAGTCACCAACCAAACCGTGCCAGTCTCTCACGCTGAAAACCCCTTTTTACCAGTTAAAATTAGGATT
This sequence comes from Tanacetum coccineum, assembly GCA_026074375.1. Lineage (NCBI taxonomy): Eukaryota > Viridiplantae > Streptophyta > Magnoliopsida > Asterales > Asteraceae > Tanacetum > Tanacetum coccineum. Next base: position 12,702 of record BQNB010002605.1, on the reverse strand, counting down.
AGGACTGACATAGGTTTAGAATAGAATAGAATTAACATAGATTAGATAACCAAGATATTAATAAATTGATAGATTTAACATCGCTTCAAGTGTTCGACACCCTACTTACCATAAAACTACCACCGATCGGGTACACTGCCCGTTAAAGTGTTGTTTTTGGTTTAGTCGGAAAAATATAAATTTAAATCTTGAATCATAAAAATATACACCACATAACGACACATCACAAGCGTATACTTCGCCTAGTTTAAGGTTGTATAATTCGCCTAACTGTTTTGTTTACTTCGCCTAACTTTGAAATGGTATAGTTCGCCTCACTGTGTTGTATAGTTCGCCTGTATTGTCGTCCTTGTCTTTTTGCAATACAAACAAACTGTCCTTGCTATGTCTCCTTGTCTTGTTAAAACCGTGGACAATAAGCTGCCTAGAATAAGCTAAAAATAAAGAGAAATAAGCTACGTCTAATAAGCTTAAATAAGCTGAAAAAAATGAGAAAGAACAAAGTTTTGTGTTTGAAAAAACTTAAAACCTAAAAAGATGAAAAATAAGCTGTGGCTGACTAAGCTCACACTATAAGCCACTAAAGAAAGAAAAAGCTACAAACTTGTTGTTACAAAAAGTTTAAAACATTTTGTGTAAAGACTAAAAAAATCTTGTAACAAAGCCGTGGATTTTATAATCTTTAAATAAGATAGAATAAGCACTAAAAAGCTGTTATAAACCTCAAATAAGCCACAGTGTAATCACCTTTAAGTTATGACAAACTTGACAATAAAAAAACCACGTTTTCAAAAAGTAGACACAAAACCAAAAGACAACAAAACTGAGAAAAAGAAACCACAATATAAATCGTAACTATGATGTTCCAAAAATGGAATTAGCCCATATGATAAGATATGTCAACAGCCCATAAAACACTAACCTAATTTTTTTTATTTTTAGAAATAAGCTACGTACGAAGAGAAGGAAAGAAAAAAAAGAAAGCTAGAAATATACTAAAATAAGCCCGAAAATAATCATAAACACAATAACTAAATCCACCCTGTGGCTTTTGGTACCAATTATAGGTTCCCAAATTCACACACTTATGAACTAGAGAGAGAAAGCTAGAGAGAGAGATAGAGGGGAGAAACACATAGAAAACACACTAAATGTGTGTAAAATCCTTCAACCAACACTCTCTCCATGTGTGAAGAGGGTTAATATACTTACATGACATAGGCCGGGCCGGGCGTTCCTTAGACTTTCTAAAAACCGACCCGATTAGCTTACTAGTTAATACATTCAAGGACTACGAGCTAATTAAGTAAATTACGTGGAGTGACCGATCTTTTTCTCGATTTCTAACAATTTATGTGAAAATTTAAATATTTTTTGCATATTCTTGTAAAATTATCAATTACATGACCCGCACACGTAATCTTAATTTTCAATTGTGAGGATTTAGCCTTATCCGTTTCCCAATTTTTACCCCAAATTCCACAAAAATATGAGTGTGCCGGTGACTGTAGTAAATTTTAGAACTTGGCTTGGTATATCTATTCAAGACCAAAATAATAAGCGCTATTTTTTAATAGATGGAGTGACCTTTATAAACTGGTAAATTTCTAGGATTACACCAAAAAGCCTATACATATTGTGATATTAACTAACTACACTAGTTAGTTAATGTCACACCCCCAAAATCGGACAGCAGCGAAAAAGTAACCGTGGATGAGACTTCAAGGCACAAGAAGTACAAGTCACAGAAAACGACCTCAAAAAAGATGTTTTAAAATACATATCAAAATGTTTCACATTCGATACATTTAATAACATCAGAGTTACAATAGGTCCCAAACAGTTTTCAAAATAACACTAGTGTTTGAACATAACATAAGGTTCATATAAAGTTTTTAACGAAGGTAAATAAAAGAAAGTCTTTACAAAACATAGTGTTTTTTAAAAGAAGTTTTATTGAATTTATAAAATGTAGAGTCTCCAAAGTACATATCCGTGCGGGTTCCCTCCGAGCAATAAACCTGAAAACCTAAGATAAAACATGCTAAAAAGTCAACAAAATTATTGAGTGAATTCATAGGTTTAGAAATAAATAAGATTTTATGGACCACAAGATTTAAGTAACAAGGCAACAATGAAACACATTCATATGTCAAAGTAATTATTATTGCGCTAAGCTCATAACACCGAAACCTTAACATACCTCAATCAATGGATTGGAATGCCCCACAAAAGTATGATGTTCTGCCAAACACCCTAGAAAGTAATACCTCAAATGTTAAATGCGTCACCCGGTTACTAGAAACCAGAATCAGGATGGGGATTGTCAGTCCCGATAAATCTACCCACAACACTCACGCTTACTACAATAGCAACTAACGGTTCATGATAATGGGCTTAAATGGAATTGAAGGTACTTAGGCAATAATATCAGGCAATAGAATACAATTTTAAATACTTGTGTCCACACGTGAAAACAAAGCATGTAATCTCCCCGTGGAGTTTTTATAAAACAAGTAGTATAAAAAGGGCTATGAACGCACCTTAGCAAATGATGTGATTAGGACAATCAACAAGAAGAGAATGAAGACAAAAAATCCTAACCGCGACCTATATTAATGACGCGCTATTAGGAGAATAAAATATACAACGAAACGACGCATAAGTCATTTATATATAAAAATATAATAGAATCCATATGTGTTAGTGTCTTAGGTTATTTAGTAAAAATGTGTCTTTAAGAAAATATAATATTCGTAATTAAGTTACGCCACATTTATGAGAAAGTACTATTTTTGGAAAGTTACTATTTTTGGAAAGCTTCTATTTTATGAAAGTTTACATTTCTGAAAGTTTAAAATTCTGGGACGTTAATACCATCCCTTAATAATTTTTAATTTCCATGAACACCAACGCACTAAGGGTCTTAACACTCAACCTCTTCTCAACGGAACCGAAGTATATATATATATACTAGTTGCAAAGCCCGCCCGATGAGCAGGCTTGCCTTGTGAGTATCCAAGGAATAAATGACGAAACAATTAATGAATTACGAAAAACGTAAAATATTTATAAAGTGAATAAGAACAGAAAATAAGTAAATGGTAATCCGATATGAGGAAATAAAACTTAATAAGATTCGTAAATGAACACCATAGTGCATAAAAGGTGTTTTTTTGAAGAGGAAATGAAACTTAATAAGATTCGTAAATGAACACCATAGTTATGGAAGCCACTTTTGTTAGGCGTATTGTCTATATGAATCCTAACAATATGCCGCTTATTAATTTATTATTATCACAAACGTCTATATTAAGCCATTCTATATTATTTTTTAATAAGCATTCTACTAATACTTTGATCTTTTTAACAATTATTGAAACTATTATTATGTGGTTCATTTTAATACGTCAACTTAAACAAAATCAAAATTCAGGATTAATTTTAAAACAAAATCTTTAAAGAAATTAAAATACTTATTTAAAGTGAAACACCAATTATTTTCAAACGCACTTTCAAAATTCTCATCTATTTTTTTAGTATTCATGTGGGTAAAAAAATAAAACATAGTCTGCATAGCCAGCCCGATTGTGGGTAGAATAAAAATACACGGAAAAAACTAAGTTACATTTAATCAATTATAAACATTGTGACATATTTATCAAGTGCATTAAGACCGAAAAGAAATAAATGTTCACCCGATAAGTGAAAATAAAAGTTAATAAGTTATCGGATAAAAGAAAGTAAAAGTTAATAAAAATATCCGCAAAAACAAAGCATATGTTATCAATTCAAACGCGGAATAAATCTTATTTGTAAACAACGTTGGTTCTTCAAATAAGTCTCGATCCATACACCACATAATCAAACCCTTATAATGCAATATTGATTGATCCAAGAAGGGTTTGAGGCTGCAAATTTTAACATGTATAATGTAAAGCATTAGATTTAGCCACAGAGTATGGCTTATATCACGAAAAACAAAAATATGGGTGAACATTAGAACCTGAGTGGCATCACGCCGAAGAGCTAGCATACCAGCTTCTACACAAACAGCTTTCAGCTGTGCTCCATTGAAATCATCTGTAAACCGAGCCAACCCTTCAAAGTTGACATATGGGTGAACATTCATCTTCTGGGAATGCATCTATAATAAAGAGGTTTTTGACAAAATAGAACTCAGTAAAAAGCACCTTTTAGTAGGTACTGGTGAAGCTAGAATATGAGGCGACGTAATGTAGGTCTACATCAATCATTTAAAATATAAAATTTTGAAAAGAAAAATGGTATGATGGTACCGTCTCAATCCTATGCACGAACGACTCAGGAGAACCAATTGCAGAAACACATAAAACTATCTTTTCACATAAAACTTCTAAAGGTACTTGGCTCGAGACATTTGGTGGCTTAAAAGAGTGTGAGGGGGTCATTGCAGACCAATATACATGAAGAAACCAATTATTTTCATGAATTGTAGACTTAATAACAGAAAGACTCCAATTCGGTACATGCAATCCTTACAAACACTTGCAAATTTTAGAAAGACACTAATGCAGAATTTATCAAGTCTTGTTCAAGTTAAGGATTCTTTGTACCATGTCAGTGTGATGGATTATAGCAGCATCA
>BQNB010002604.1:94523-120918 GCA_026074375.1 Tanacetum coccineum | reverse complement strand
AAAACTATTGTAAGGATCAGTGCAGCTGTTAGTGATACCTTATAAACAAAAGATTTTTCTCTTTGTATTATATCTAAGTGTTTTAGTATATGACCATATACATTTTTGTAATCTATATTGATTAGTAACTATTCTTCCGTTGAGAATATATACTGCGTTTATAGGTGTAATGCATATAAAACTCATCAAACTACTTTACTGACCTCATTTACTTTGTTAAACTATAGAAAGTGTATAGAGCTATCCTACTGGGAGCTCATAATAGATATATATCCATCTGGTGCAAACTTTACATGATACTGAATTGAGTTTATTTTGAAGGACAATTGCAAAGACCGGTATGAAGGCCGATGACCCGATTATGGATGCAAAAAATGGGAACGGGACTCTCATATCACGTGTAGTGGCAGAGGAGTTGTTTATTAGCATATGAATTGTTGTGCGCAATTAGATGTTGGGGAAGATTTAAGGCAGGGGTTAGGATTAGTTTTCTAGCGAATGTAATATGAAACAAACCTCACAAAGGTACGAGTTAGATCATTCACTGTCAGATGTTCCACTGGTACTGCCTCCACGGGTTCTGTAGCTACTGGTTTTTTTTTGGAACGGCAATTTGTGGCTACATGGCCCCTAGCCCAGAAGGCGTAGCGAGCCCACACAACCAGGTTGGGTCCAGCCCAGAAGGCAATGGCACCCTTCCCTTTACACACGCGGGAGGAAACCCCTATCGCCCTAGACAAGACTCGAACATGAGACCTTGCCTAGGAGGGTAAAACCTCCATACCATTGGACCAAATGCCCGTTTGTTGCAATGTTTCAATGTTTCAATGCAGCAGACCTTTGCAGCAGACCTTTGTATATCATGTTCCGACATGTTCCTTTAAATGTTATTTTTGTACACAACTTTGTATATCAACTTAAGCATGATGTAATGTGGCTATTCTTGAACCTTTTTGTTAAGTGAAATGGAAATGGTTGTGACAAACTTCTGAATAGAGAAATTTGGAAAACGTAACATGCACTTCTGTTAAATACAACGACAAAATTCAATGGCGCCGCAACGAAGACGAAAAACCCCACGCTTCGCTGCGGAGCGCGGGTTAAAAACCTACTTAGAATTTAATATATGGGTTAAAAAAAAAGTTTATCATCAGTTTAAGTAAAATTGGGAGATGCTTAGGTCGGTTCTCATGCTATAGATAATGCATAGATGATTTGTCAAGTCTGTGCAGTCGAGTCTTTTTCTCTTTTGTAGCAGCCAACTTCAAGTCTTTTAGACTTGGTTTTCTTCCCCCTCGTCTCTACAAAAAGAGGTTAGGGGGGAAAGGTCACTGTACATCATTCTTTTCAATACTAACGTTTGGTTAGGGTTAATTCTTGTGCATTACTTTATGTCGAATACAAACATCTGCTAGTGTGTGTGCTTATTCTTCTTTAAAGTTCGAGTATTCCGCAAAGTAGGTTCCACGTTGTTGGACATAAATACCAATAATTGGTATCATGCGCTTGGTCGAGAGCTTCTGGAGCTTCTTTTGTTCGGTGTTCATCGTAGAAGAAAACGGTTCGGATTTCGGGTTTCTTGGCGATCGACAAAAGAAAGAAAGTTTCTTGGTGATCGTTTTCTGATAGGAGCAGAGGGTAGATTTCTGTTTGGGCTATCAGGTTCAACGAAAACAAGAGGTGTAGCGGGTTAGTGTCGATAGTAAAGGGTTTGGTTCTTGTTTTCATGTCCGATTTTTACGACAAGACGAAGAAGGTTTCAAAGGGTTGTTTTGGTTTTCGGTTTAGAGATCGAAAAGTGCTGGTGTGTTTGGGTTTTGTCACATTCGTCGACAAAGAACAACACCATGTTCTTGATTTTTTTGTTAAAAAAGATTAAGGTTTGAAAAAAGGTTACGAGTTTAGAAACTCATAAGTTACTGCTAGAGGTGGCAAAAGTTGCCCAAATAGCAATTTACGGGCGTTTTTTGACACTTTTTAAAAAGTTATGGGCGTTTTTTGCCACACCCTGATTTTGTTATGGGCTCTTATGGGCGGAGAGAGAAATATGAATGGGCGGAAATGATAAATAAGAGGGCGAATTTTACCCAAATGGCCAAACTTTTTTTTGTCCCATTTCTTTTTCTTTCTTTCTTCTATGCTTTATTATTCTTTTTCTTTTTTGTCTCGTTTTTTCATGTTTTTGCATGTTTTCGAACGTTTCCTCTACTTTTTTACGTTATCGTCCGTTTTTAATGATTTCGTCTGTTTTTTTACGTTTTAGCTCGTTTTTTACGTTTTCGCACGTTTTTTTACGTTTTCGCACGTTTTTTACGTTTTCCTCCGTTTTTTTACGATTTCGTCTGTTTTTTACGTTTTCGTCTGTTTTTTTACGCTTTCGTCTGTTTTTTTACGTTTTCGCCTTTTCTTTTACGTTTTTTACGTTTTTGTCCGGTTTCTTACGTTTTCGTCTGTTTTTTACGTTTTCGCTCGTTATTTTACGTTTTCGTACGCTTTTTTACGTTTTCGTCCGTTTTTTACAATTTCGTCTGGTTTTTTACGATTTCGTCTGTTTTTTTACGTTTTCGTCTGTTTTTTTTACGTTTTCGCCATTTTTTACATTTTCGCACGTTTTTTTTACGTTTTCGCCCTTTTTTACGTTTTCGTCCGGTTTATTACAGTACGTTTTCGTCTGTTTTTTTACGTTTTAGCTCGTTTTTTTACGTTTTCGTAAGCTTTTTTACGATTTCGTCCGTTTTTTTTCGATTTCGTCTGGTTTTTTTACATTTTCGTCTGTTTTTTACGTTTTCGCTCGTTTTTTTCGTTTTCGCCCGGTTTCTTACATTTTCGTCTGGTTTTTTACGTTTTCGTCCGTTTTTTCGTTTTCGTCCGTTTTTTACTTATTCGTCCGTTTTTTACGTTTTCGTACGATTTCGTCTGGTTTTTTACGTTTTCGCCGTTTTTTTTACGGTTTCGTTTTGTTTTCGTTCGTTTCCGCACATTTCTTTTTTTACGAAAACGAAAAAAAACGTACGAAAACGTAAAAAACGGATGAAAACGTAAAAAAGCGTACGAAAACGTAAAAACGGACGAAAACGAAAAAAACTGACGTAAACGAAAAAAACGGACGAAAACGAAAGAAACGGACGGAAACGTAAAAAACCGGACGAAAACGTAAAAAAGGACGAATACGTAAAAAACAAACGAAAACAGACGAAAACGTAAGAAAACGGACGAAAACATAAAAAACAAACGAAATCGTAAAAAACGGACGAATACGTAAAAAACGATCGAATAAGTAAAAATACGGACGAAAAAGTAAAAATACGGACGAAAACATAAAAACCAGACGATATCGTAAAAATCGGATGAAAACGTAAAAAACGGACGAAAACGTAAGACAACGGACGAAAGCGTAAGAAAACGAACGAAAACGGACGAAAACGTAAGAAAACGGGCAAAAACATAAAAAAACTGGCGAAAACGTAAAAAAAAGACGAAAACGTAAAATAACGGACGAAAACATAAAAAACCAGACGAAATTGTAAAAAACGGATGAAAACGTAGAAAAACGAACGAAAACGTAAAAAACGGACGAAAACGAACGAAAACATAAGAAGACGGACGAAAACGTAAGAAAACGTAAAAAAAACAGGCGAAAACGTAAAAATATGGGCGAAAACGTAAAAAAACGTGCGAAAACGTAAAAAATCGAGCGAATACGTAAAAAAAGTGCGAAAACGTAAGAAAATGTCCGTAAACGTACAAAAATGTCAAGTAACCCATTTATTCCATGAGTGCCCGTTTTAGCCAGTGTCCGTTTTGGCCCGCGCCCGTTTTAGCCCGCGCCCGTTTTAGCCCGCGCCTGTTTTATCCCGCGCCCGTTTTAGCCTGTGCCCGTTTAGCCCGGTGCCCGTGCCCGCCCGGCCTGCCCGTTTTGCCGCCTCTAGTTACTGCCGTGTTGTTGTAGACGTCAAAAAAACGAGTGAATGCTAACCGACAACAAGGCTATTAGATTCAAGGTGGTGTTTATTTAATTGGTGTTTTTAAAGCTTGGTTATTAAAGATTCGGTAATTAAATAAAAGGTTATTACTTTGAAGTGTTAGTACAAGGTACATTATTTGATTCGGTGTTGTGAAGTTTATATAACAAGGTTATCAAAATAAATAAAAGGATAAAATATGATGTCAAGTACCAACTTTAACGTAGTGAAATTCGACGAAACTAGGAATTTCACACTATGGAAGATATAGATGAAAGCTTTATTGACTCAACATAAATGCGAGTCTGCGTTGTTGGCTATGAAGCCTACAGGGGTAGCAGACACGGCATGGGATGAGATGCTTAAGAGCGTGCATAGTGCATTGATCTTGTGTTTTGGTGACAAGGTCCTACGGGAGGTCAACAAGGAGACGACTGCAGCGGGGATATGGACAAAACTTGAGACTTTATACATGATGAAGTCTTTAGCTAATTGTTTGTACTTGCCGAAGAAGCTATACACCTTTTATATGCATATGGGTAAGAAACAGTCTGAGCATATTGATGAGTTTCACAAGTTGGTCGGTGACATATCGGCTATGTATACTGCTATATCATATCAGGATCAGGCGTTATTGTTGCTTACGTCTTTGTCATCATCTTACGGGAATTTTGTGGAGACTTTGTTGTACGGTCATGATACTCTGAAGCTAGAAGACGTGTTGGCCACACTTAATTCTAAGGAACTTCAGAACATGACAGAAGCAAAGGGTGATGGTGGTGAAGGGTTGTACATGAGGGGTAGACCCTGATCAGAGGAATCTAAAGCAGGGTAGAGGTAGTGCGCGGTCAAAAGTCACTAGGTAGAGGTAATAAACTTAGGTGTTGCATATGCAATTCTGAGGAGCATTTGAAGAGGGGATCGTCCTTGGTATAATCAAAAGAAATCTCAAGATTTTTATCAGAAAAAAATCAGGTATCTGGTTCTGGAGCTGATGAGTATGACAATGCTGGTGTGATCATGGTTATGAGTGTTGAACATCTAGTGTACCTGATCATGTATTCAGGGGGCTCATACCATATGACATACAAGAGAGATTACTTGTTTGATTTTGAAGAGTATGACGGTGATAATGTACTGCTGAGTGATGGGAGGAAATGCCGTGTACGGGGGACGGGTAAGGTTCGAGTACAAATGAGGGATAGGTCAAGTTACGGGTTGGACAACGTCAGGTATGTTTCGGAATTAAGATGAAACCTGATATTGTTGGGCACTCTTGGAAAATGGGGTTTTACCGTGAAGATGCAGTCGGGCAAGATCAAGGTTATAAATGGTTCGCTGATGGTACTATCAGAAACAAGAAGGGCTAATTGCGTATATACCCTAGACGGTCAGGTAGTGACCAGGAAGACAATGAAGGGTAGGAAGCAATTAGGATAATATCATACTAGGTGGAAGATCAAAACGGGTAATGTTTTTTATTCTTATAATCAGGGGTCTACACAACAATGTACGAAGAGTGGGGTTGCCAAACATTTGGGTGTTGCAAGGATACAATAGCATATTGGGTTGGTTGAGGAGACGAATGTGACACTCTTGGCTAAGGTGCGTTGGTTTTTTATTCGATCTGGTTTGTCCAATGTTTTTTGGGCATAGGATACAGCCAGGTCTATATATCTAGTGAATAGGCTATCATCATTAACGATTGGATTCGAGATGCCTATAGATATGTTGGGGATTTTTTAGCTAGCTTGCTTGTATAAAGCAAGGGATGCTTGAACTGGGTAAGGGAAAGTGCATATTCTTGAGATATCAAGAAGATATGGATGGTTGTCAAATTTGGAGGTTAGATGACGTTACTTCAAAGGCAGTGCTTTACAAGAATATGGTTTTCATTGAGAGTGAGGAACAGAAGAAAACTTTCATTGATTCTGGTGTAGGTACGGCTTCAATGCAAGTGTTATAGGGAGTTGAGTTTGAGGTGGAACCGCAGGAAGATCATACATTTAAGGTGGAACCTCATGGGAATGTTGATCATATAGTTGGTTTAAAGGAAGTACAAACTCAAGATTTGATAGATTGTCATTCAGCACGTGATAGGCAGCAACACTTAGCATAGGAACAATTCAGGTATGGAGAAGACGGTAATGAGGTTGCTTTTCACTTGCTGAAGCAGAGAAGATATATGCACATGATTCATTGACTTTCAATGATACATTTTTTTGTGAGGCTGTAACAACCCACATTTTTGAGTTATTTTACGTCAATAAATATTCAACTATTTATTTTAAACTTTTACGCGGTTACTTTTAATTTCAACCGTTTAGTTCAACGTAAACCGACATCAAACAAATAAAAGTTTACATCAAGCAAGTGTTATATTATTTTTATGAAGATAATTTATAACTTTTCACATTTATTTTTGTACGTTACGTAAAACGTTTATGTTTCACAATTTAGAACCTTTTTGCATGCATGTAAACCATTCTACATTTCTACACTTAACCAAATACCCACAATTATACCCAATACCCAAAAAATTTATAAATTCTTGCACACCAACACCACAAATGCCGAGTATGTATATACATACATACAAAAATAATGCCAAGTCTAGTTTAATAAAACCATGTGCTAGTTTTGAGTTTTTTTTCAAAGTCTTCCTTACGAGTTCTAGCCACTTTCTTACACAAGCCATCCCCCTCCATACCAATCACTTACAAGACCACACCCCTCCCCCATAATTCATGCAATTGTGTAAGTCTTGCTCCCTTGATATTTTGCATATAAATATAACTAGCATATGGGTTCATTACTTCACATCACAAAGAAAATAACACACATACTCTCCTTTTGATTCTCTCTTGGGTCCGACTCCATTAACACACAACAAGAACAAGATTGTTTTGATTTTCCAAGCAAGTATACAAGAACATACAAGTGGGTTTAGTTTAGTTTCAAACATAAAGGTTTGCATAGGTTTTTTAGTGTGCATCACCTTCATTCTCATTCATACAAAGATCCATTTACATCTTTATACTTTCATATATATTTCTTATATTTTTATACATCTTGTTTATATAGTTACATCACAATCTAGTTTTTATTTTAACAAGTTTACAACAAGGAAATCAAGAATCATTCATAATCAAGTAAATATATAAACATTGTGAAATTGTGTTTAAAATATGTTAGAATGCAAGAACATATTTTATTTGGTATATTATAAGTGTTGGTAATTTATAAAATTAATTGTTGAATTAATTGTTACAATTTATTTATATAATTTTATAAAAACTGTTTTTATAAAATTTAACAATCTGATCAGTTTTTAAAATACAATTTTGAGAGATTTCAGGTCCGAACCGGCTCAAGTGTAAAACTATAATGTTATTCGGAATGATATTTTACTATAAAATTGCGATTTTCTAAGCCCGAAAGTGTGTAAAAATGAGTAGAATCATCATGAAAACTAGGTAACTTGTATAAAATTTTGCATTGTTTTCCTGACATGAATAGTAAAACTATTTTTCTGACATGAATAGTATCGGTTCGTTTGGACTATAAAAACCTTAGAAAGTATTTTAGCATTACTTATATAATATTTATACGCGGTTTAAAACCTTATAAATATTATTTTATAAAACACTTGAACTATATATATCAATGTTGCAAAAATCGCGAGTCGCTAGCCTGGCGGTCGACCACCCTGTAGCATGTAATCGGTCTAGGCGCGATTAATCGGTTTTGCAAATTATATATATAAATTTCAAAGTTACTTGTATGAGATGGATACAACACTTTAAATGCACTAAAATTAAATGAGTTCAAAATTACATTGTTCAAAACATAGACATAAATAATAAAAGTTAACAATTAACAATTCAAAGTCACATTGTAAAAAAAATGTTTGACTTTCGTTGACCGATTAGGCTGATTTGATCGATTTTTGTCCGATTTGATCGATTTTTTACCAATTTTTGACCAGACCGATTTTCACCCGATTTGCCTTATTTTCCGAAGTGTATAGTCGAGTAGCGATTAATCGGCGATTACAAGGCCGCCTAGGCCGATTTTTGCAACATTGATATATATAATATCATTATGTAGATGATGAAAATACTAAATCAAGCGAAATGACTATAATTAATTTTATAGCTATTAGAAAATATTTCGGAGACATATACTTGGACATTAAATAACAAATGTAACTTAAACATTGTTTCAACTCTTATAAACAAAACGAAAACTATTAGGTGGTGATATAACTTTATGAATTACATTGTTGTGTTTATTTTCAAGTACATTATACTTATACGACCTATAATTAATTAGGTTCATTCTGGATCATTCGTGACGTTTCACTATATTGATTTTGCTATAATCGATACATTCACTTGATGTGAGTTTATAGCCCCGCTTTCACTTGTTTTATAATTACTTTACAAATCTCAGGGGAGAATACATGCTTGTTACAACTTGTTTACAAACTCTTTTACATACTCATTTACATGCTCGTTTACAAATTCTTTTACATATTCATTTACAAACTCATTTACATACTCGTCTTCATACTCATTTACAAATCTCGGAGTGAGATCCATTACATTGTTCATTTTACAAAGGACACAAGTACAATACTTTCTAATTTTTACAATAATTACGTAGCCGTTTGCCAAGTAGCACACACAACCCACCAAAAGCCACTATCATGAATTGTTAATTACTAGATGTAAAGGCGCGCAGGTTTATAAATAAATCATTTGGGAGTTGACATCCCCATTCGGTGTGGGTAGTGCTGCAACTAGTTTTTGGCGACCGAACAAACGGACGTATACCATGGTCGGATTTGCATGTACGGTGACAACTACACGGGGTCATTCACACACAGGAATTCACTGGCATTAAATTGCATACATTCATGTCGTAGCGTCAGTTTCATGAGCTTAGTGCAGTCGTAAATTATTGTTGTGATATTGTGCGCATTACAATAGTCAGACACTTTATAAATCTTGTGATCCACATTACTTTTATTGAACGTCACTGATTACTAAAACACTCATTTTGTAGTACTGTGGTAAAGCAGTAGTCACTAAAACACTTATCATGATACCGTGGTTAAAGCGGTAGACAATACACTCTTTTGATCCTATATTACATTTGCATAAATCTATGAACTCACCAACTTTATGTTGACACTTTTAAGGATGTATTTCTCATGTGAATAGGATGCTTGACAAATCTGATGTGCATTGGAGTCTAACTTTTACAAAGATCACATTCACGGATTTCTACATACATTCAAACAAGCAAATCTCGTTGTCTTATTTTCAGTCTTTCATTTTGATGCAACTTTGGGACAAATGTTATATCAAGTTCAATTTTAATTAAATCAACGAGATTAATTTTCAAACGACTCATTTAGAGGTCGTTCTCTCATATCTTGTGCAATGTACTCATGAAGTAACGCTCCCGGACATATTTCCGTTGCGACCTATTTTGGGGGTGTTACAATTTTCAAGTGGAGGCTGGATTGAAAGAAGAAATGGATACTCGGTCAGATGTGTGTTTGCTCAGTTTCGGTTGCAGGAAAAGCAATGACGACAAGGACGTCTATTATCGGGAGTATACACCATGTATGTTCATACATCTATTTCTCTATATCGATGGTATGGGTTTTTCTTGCGGATGCAAGACCGAGATCTGGGTTACCAAGGGTTTGTTGGATAAAGCAAATGGAAATGTACTTGGTATGGAGAGTGCTCAGAATGGTAATACTATGAGGGTGTCATAGTCCGGGGTTTACAACGGGAAGTTGGTACAGACTTTGTTGGAGGGACACTCCATACTGTCGTTGGAGGGTAGTCTATCAAGGGACTGTGATACGGAAAATAATGGTAAGTGCTCATATGTATATACAGTTGAAAGCCAGGAGTATCAGGTGGTCTGCACGAGACCTAACATAACATCGGCCGGTGTGGGTATATTGGATGGGTTTGATCGTGGGTTACAGACACACGTACAAGTTTGTGTAGATTTTGACTGCGTCGTGAGAAGATCGATCACTGTCATGAGTAGATCAATCACAAGGTACGGGTTGATGATACAAGGATGTTTAGGAAGCTCTTGGGAAGCTATGATACCGCACATGATGGCTTTGTCGCCAACAGAAGCAGAGTATATGACACTTATGGAGGCTGTAAAAGATACTATTTGACTGAATGGACTCTTGACGGAATCATATGCTAAACTATGGTTAGTGGTGGTTTTGTTACTTGTGCCTTAACGAAGGCGGTCCCTGGTCGACACTCGTTGAAGTTGTTGCGTATAGGAGAAGTCTAATATGATACTAAGGTGAAAATTGTTATATATTAGTATTAGACTTAATGTAGGGGTTAAAGTGAAAAGTTTAGCTTTAATTTTAGTCAAATTAGGAGATGCTTGGCTATATAATGTATAGGCGATTTGTCAAGCCTGTGCATCCGGGAGTCTTTTTCTCTTTTGTAGCAGCCAACTACAAGTCTTTTAGAGTTGGTTTTCTTCCACCTCATCTTTACAACAAGAGGGGGGGGGGGGAGGCGATTGTACATCATTCTTTTCAATATTTACGTTTGGTTATGGTTAATTTTTGTGCATTACTTTATGTCGAATACAACATCTGCTAGTGTGTGCGCTTATTCTTCAAAGTTCGAGTATTCCGCAACGTATGTTTCAGGTTGTTGGACATAAATACCAAAAATTTATTGGTATTTTTGCAAAGTAGCATTCATCGATGTATATGCCTCGCCCTAAGGAGTAAGGATAATAAGCGAAAAACAATGTTGAGACTCACTCAACAGTTCAAGCAACCTAAAAACAGAGGGAGGGGGAGGGGGAGGGGAGGGGATTGTACATCATTCTTTTCAATATTAACGTTTGGTTATGGTTAATTTTTGTGCATTACTTTATGTCGAATACAACATCTGCTAGTGTGTGCGCTTATTCTTCTTCAAAGTTCGAGTATTCCGCAACGTATGTTTCAGGTTGTTGGACATAAATACCAAAAATTTATTGCTATTTTTGCAAAGTAGCATTCATCGATTTATCCAAAATGGGTACTACTATTGGTACCCCCTGGCCCACAAAAAGTACCAAAAAGGTACTTTTGATTCCTTTTATACCTCCTTTTTACAGTACAACGCAGTTTTTTATCAGTTTCTGTTCCGTAAATTTTGATAGTTTCATACTTTTGACCTGTTAAACTTTATATTTTTCGTTCCGTTTTTTCCGTGTCACAGTTTTATAACATATACAAAATTATAAAAATAAAAAAAAATAAAAAAAACAGAAAAAACCAGAGAGGTACAAACGGCTTTTCAGATCCAAAATATATGTGTCATAAAGCTCACTCCATAATAGTATTGTGTCACAAGATGTTTTAATCGTGTCACAATATAGACTTCACTTTACTCTTTTAAAATGTCAGTTTAGCCCTTGTATGGACCATGCTATATCATCCTTTACAAATGTAGTCCTAGGGCCATTTTTGTAATTCTAACTAGATAATGGATAACATAATAATTTGAAATCATACGTGTGGCCAAAATGGACACAATCTAGCACAACATTATGTATTAACATTGAGCATTTCATGTTACTGAATAATAGTACTATCCAATTTATGTCATTAAGGTTGTTGTGAAAGTATACATTACGAATTCATGGTGGTTCTAAGCTACCAAGTTGTTAAGTTTCCAACGACTAATTTTAACCGATGTTCTGCACCATTAAAATCCCTCACCGGTAGTAATTTTATTCGGTGTGGGATAGCAGAACCATCGGGACAACCCGCGCCAATGGGACAAAAGACTAAATACAATGATGGCCTGTTTGAAAAGGTGTTTATGAGTTTGTTTGCACGTAAAATGGAAAAGTTCTCTGGGAAGCCAAATAAAGAAAGTGAGGGAAAGAAGAAAGGGTTGTTTGATTACGACTATGATAGCTTTGTGGATGTGTCGAGATGTGTAATGCAAGGGAGAAACCGTGTGCAACAGCAGGAAGTTGTGAGGGAAGTGTTATTGTCTATGCTCCCTCCCGGTGCCCCTGATCAGGTATGCGTTCTCTCATTGGGAACGTTTAGGATTACTCGGTTAAAACGGTTGTATGCTCTGAAAACTTAAGCTACTTATCGTAATTAAACATGTACCAACACAGTGTTTGGGATTGTTTACATGCTTTAAAAACATATGATAAGCAAATAAGCAATCCCAAACGCAGCCTTAATTTGACATGACGCGTGACAATAAGTAACGTAAGTAACAACACAAGGATTTATGTGGTACAGTGTCTTTATTTGTACTTTAAAATGTACCGTATTACTTGTAAGCTGTAACCTTAGCTACACGTAAGCCGCACTACAACATAAGCAAAATCCAAATTAGTAAATTTTTTATAGAAATGTGAGGTGAGGTTAAAATTAATTTGGATTGTCTCGGCGCCGTGATAACTGAACTATTAGCAAGTTAAACCTTATTGTGTAACTGTATTTTGATGGCAGTTTAGGAAACTATTTCCACCTACAAAATGGGCAGCAGAGTTTAATGCGGCCTTAACAGTCCCTTTCTTCCACTGGCTAGTTGGTCCTTCTGAGGTACTTACCGAATTTTGTATCCTGACTTAACATATACACTGCTATAAATATCGATAAATTGACTTTACACCGTTACTGTACATTGTTAAAAGGTTGTAGAAGTAGAAGTGAATGGGGTAAAGCAAAGGAGTGGAGTCCATATCAAGAAATGCAGGTACTTATAAGTGGGTCGATTTGGGTAATTGTTTTATGAATAACGGGTCAAATTTGTTAAATAAAAGAAAATACATGAGAAGCATCGAAAGTCGACCAAAGTGTAACTTTAAGGTTATAAAAAACCCTCTGAATCACTAAATGTCTTATGGGTCAACCAAACCCACCCGTTTTGTTGATTACTTAAAAATATCTATTTCAACCGACTACCCAACTCATCTAACTAGAATATTTTTGTGCTTGTAAGATTTAAGTTTGGAGATAACGTATTTCTGTTTGCAAGCGATTAGGTACTTGGAGAACAGCGGGTGCGTAGGAATGTGTGTGAATATGTGTAAAATTCCTACTCAGGACTTCTTCACCAACGAGTTCGGTCTTCCCTTGACAATGATTCCAAGTACCTTCTCAAATCTTGACTTAAACATCCTATAATAATAAGAAACTTAACTTTTGCAGAACTATTTACATTACCTAAACCAATAACCACATACTTGTGGGTGTACAGATTTTGAAGATATGAGCTGTGAAATGGTGTACGGTCAACCTCCGCCCCCATTTGAAGAGGATCCAGTGGCCAAACAACCGTGTTTTGCTGAAGTTTGTAAGTTTTGCTGTCATGTTTGCAAGTTGTGACATACCACGTTTATATGCTGCAGTGGCTTAATTTGTTCTCTTTTTATTATTATATGCAGGTTCTGTAGCAAACCCCAATGCTAGCATCTGCCCCAAACTACAAGTTTGATATAGTTTACATGTATATCGACACAAACTATACACTTTCATGAATTTTGGGTATGGTTCCAATTTTGAATTGTATCTATCTACAGTTCCTACAGGTGAAGTGAAATAAAAAAAATTGCTATAGTATCTTATGGTAAATCGTAAATGTGTAGTGTAAAAACACAAAAAGAGCGGGTTGGGTTATCGGTCCAAACGGGTGAACCAACTACACTGAAGGGGCAATATCCATTTCATTCAAGAAATGTGTGGCAATGGTGTATAGGTTTTACAAACCAACTACACTAGAGAGGCAATATCGCTTTCACTCATGACTCAACAACTGAATGATACGTGAATATTACCAGCCCCTTGACCATACGTTGTGCAAGTCTTAATTGACCAAATTAAGAGTTCGATATAAAGAACCCTACCAAGTCCCAAGCAAATATATGAACTCTTGCGATAATTTTCATAATCGAGATTTACTTCAGCATGTATAGACGAATAGTATTGCTAATTGACTTTTACAATTAGAACATAATTTCCCTCGACCCGGAATCTAGTGTTCCCTTTAACATTTGGGTAAAGGCCAAAAATGACTAACTTACTTATTCCAATGTACTGATGTTCCTAATGAACTCTATAAAGGTACACCAAAACATGTATACATTCAAATTTTAGACGAAAATGAATAACTTTTAACTGATTGGACTAAATTACCCTTTTGCTCTTCAATCTTCATCTTTTTCATCTAGAAACCCAGATTCCGGCAATCATTTCCGGCGACCAACCTTTAAATCCGGCTAAAGAATCATTCTTATCACAAACTAATTCACAAATTCTCAACACAAACACTTTGTCCATTTTCCATGCTTAAGATTTATAACCACATTCATAACCCACATCCATAACGAGATCAAGAACATTCACAGCCAAAATTCTTCTGCTGTCTCTTTTTTTCCCAATATATTATAGCTTTCGTGTATTTATACCAACTATAGAACTCATTATATTGAATTTTCTTTTACTGCAATGGTAATTAAAATAAGTTCCTAGAGGTTGAATGAAAAGCAATTCTTTCTCTTCTTGGTGGGTGGGTTTTAAAAAAAAAAATCTTAAAGGTGGGTTTTTTTTTAATTTTGGCTGTGAATGTTCTTGATCTCGTTATGGATGTGGGTTATGCAAGAAATGTGTGGCAATAGTGTATAGGTTTTACAAACCAACTGCACTAAAGAGGCAATATCGCTTTCACTCATGACTCAACAACTGAATGATAAGAGAATATTACCTGCCCCTTGACCATACGTTGTGCAAGTCTTAATTAACCAAATTAAGAGTTCGATATAAAGAACCCTCCCAAGTCCCAAGCAAATATATGAACTCTTGCGATAATTTTCATAATCGAGATTTACTTCAGCATTTATAGACGAATAGTATTGCTAATTGACTTTTACAATTAGAACATAATTTCCCTCTACCCCGAATCTAGTGTTCCCTTTAACATTTATACACAACCTATGCTCACCTCCAGGTGTTCCACAGAAATACCATCTCTACATCCAAACGTAGAAGTGCTAAAACTAAAGGAGATCTCACAGTTCTGTACACTGCATGCAAAATAGCATCCTTTGTCATCTGACTGTAAATTGCAATTTTACAAATTGATCTAACAAGATAAAACCAACATAATTCTACGACGAGATAAAACCACTATAATTCTGTGACAACAGAACTTCTGCGAGCGGTCGAAACCACAACAGAAAATATTATGACATCATACTAAATGTAACAAAACAGAATCAACGCTTGAATCCATTTCAAGGGGATTATGCAACCAACAATCTTTCACAACCCAAAGTAACAAAAAGTAACACAAACTGATCAATTGGAAAAACAAAATAAAGTAAATGCATCGAGATGTGAGTACTTGTATTATGAACGAAAGTATGAATCAAAGAACATGACAAATACAGACTCCTTAAACCTGGCATCGACGTACTCAAGACACAACTACGTACAAAACTGAATCATTATTACAGATACATCATACGCAAGAATAGTATAGAAACTGAATTCAACAATCAACTTACTTTATAGCATTTGTATGACACCTATCGCAAACAGACCTGCATGAACAAAAGCATCCAGTGTTAAGTGACTTGAAATTGTAATCGAGCCTTTGCAAAACAATCACACACGGGGTTGGAGATTATCAAGGGATCCATGGTACCATGCTTTTTTAATCTGCAATGAGATGTGGTATTAACGAGATAAAAGTCAAAATGATTCTAGAAAAACAGAAATTTATGAGAAACTAACACGACAAAAAGATCAAACCTGTTCATATACCTTACGTATAACTTCATCCAAATCTTATATGGGGGTGTTTGGGATTGCTTATATAAGTGCTTTCTGCTTATATTTTAAGTAGGCAAGTAGTTTTGAGTGTTTAAGGAAAACTGCTTATCTGCTTATAAGCACTGCAGAACACGAGAACCAAAAGTGGCAGAGGTGTCAACTTCTTATGCAGAGAAGCAGTTTAAGATAAGCAATCCAAAACACCCCCCATAGCAGTCAAAAACCACACTAGAAGATTCGATAATATCATACATACAGCAGCAAGTTTCAAGGAATTTATGCAACTAACAATCTTTTCACAAACCAAACTAACAAAAAGTTGAAACACAAGCCTTGAACAAGCTGAAAATGAATACTTGTATTATGAACGAAACAAAAAACATGCCAAATACAGACTCTTTAAACCTGGTGCATCGATATACCCCAAGACACAACTACTTACAAAACCGTATCATTATTACAGATACATCATACACATGAATAGTATGGAAACCAAATTCAACAATCAACTAAATTCTTTTCATTTGTATAACTTCTATCGCAAACAGGCCTGCTACAAAGCTTTTTAAAGTTCAAATTCATCTTCAAGTTTCAACTGCTCAGACGCAGCTTCCTCGTCATCATCATCAACCGCAAAGTACGGATTATGAGCCTCCGGCTTAAAATTATAACCCGTGAACAAATAGAACGCAAGAGTAGCTAACTCAGCAGCAACAACACTAGTCCAAAGATACTTATACGAAGTAATCGTCTCCAATGCATAAACCACAACCCTCGTAAAGTAAATATAACATATAACCACAACATAATATTGCCTAAAAAGCGTCAACTTCATCAAATTCACCGCAGCCTTTCCGTCAGTCCTGGCCGCTTCCCTCAAATTCTTAATAGACCAAACAATCGGAAACAAAACCGCACAACAACAAACAACATCAACCAACAAAAAAACCTGCTTCCACGTCACCCAATCCTGTCCATACGGACCCGACTCGTCAATAACAACCTGAGCAATATTCGCCACCACTTGCAACGGTATCACAATCATCAAAACCTTCTTCTCCTTATCCTGCAAATACGGTTTCAAAAACGACCACCCCGTCCCAATCAACACAATCAAAGTAAACAACGTAACACCCTTCAAAAAACTAAAAATATAAAACAAAACATCCCAGCCATGAGCACTACCCGTACGCTTAATATAACTCTTATCCTCTGCCTCACACAACAAATTAAACGCTTTCAACACCACAACCGCTAACATAAACAAATGAATCCCGAAAACAGTCAATCTCTTCTTATACAATAACCACACCCAAACAGACCCTAAGGCAAAATAAACGACAAAAAACATAAAATAAATGCGCGGCAAAACCGTGATCCCAGCCGACAAATAATCGCGCGACTTATTCTTTCCATCTAAGTTATACATTGCTGACCTAACTTCCATACTGACCCTAACATTATCCAAACAATTACCAAACACTAATGTATACTGATCAGCATCATTTTCCTCATAATACTCATCAAAACTTTTACTGACTAGATTTTCACCACTTTTAGTGACTGAATTAAAGGTGACTATTTTTTTAATAATATTGGAATCAAGGGCACATGTAATTTCGTTATCTTCAATCTGTTGAAGAACATGGAGCCAAGAATCACGTGTGCATAGAAAGAAGCCTAGCTTTGAGGGATCTGATGGTGACGGATTTAGTGACAGTTTAGTGACGTTGAGTTCTAAGATGCCGTTGTGGGTGAAGCCGAATTCGTCGAATGGGATGATGGCGCGTGAATCGGAGTGGATTGTGGTGTGGCGGATCTCGGCCGTGACGGTGGTGAGGGTTAAGAGGATCACGGCGAGTGTCGCCGTTGACCGGAGTGACGTCATTGGTTAGGGTTAGGGTTAGGGTTTGGTGTGATTGAAATGAAGGGTGATGGAAAGAAATAGGGGAGTTGAAAACGATGGTTTGGATCTGAGGGGTGTGTGTGTCGGTGGAGGTGATGAATGAAATGTCCGTGCCGTGTACGGAGATATTTACTTCCCCTGGTTGTATTTTTTTTCTCAAGACGCGTTAAGGCCGGATATCCGGCGTCACACATCAGACTCACTCACACATTTCATTTACTCATTTTATATAAAATATATTTTATCAAATACCTCACACATACTCACAAACAAAATAAAAAATAATAAAAACATTATACGTAGTAGTTTTTACCACTCACCAATAATAAGTGGCTCATCATTTGTACAACATGTCATGCGTGACTTGCTGAGATGGAGTGGGAACTCACGAGTGAGATTCCCTACCACTTTGTGTAGCCTAAGGCTATGTTTATCCATGAAAATTGGCAATTGGTTGAATGACAAATAATTATTATTGTCTTGTAAGTACACATTAAAAAGAGAAGGGTTAATACACAAACAGGTTACTAAAGTTTTACAAAAAATTGTTTTAAGTAACTAGAGTTTCATTTTGTTCACTCAGGTTACTAATGTTCACGGGTTTGTTAACAATGTTACCCAAATAAGTTACACTAAGGTTACTTTGATGAGGGGTGACCGGGTGATAGCCGGTTTCTTAAGCTACCTCATACTGACACTTTTTCCACCTCACCCAGGCTTGGCCACGTCTGATTTCCACTTCCCTTATTTTATAAAAAGGCCCAACGGTACACTTCTCACCCATTTTCTCTTTTACCAAATCAAAAACAAATCTAGGGTTATTAAAACCCTTTCCTTCTTCAAGCCTCTCATCAAATATGAACAACATCAACAACGTCAACAACATGAACATCCTTTGTGGTTGTGGTGAATTAGCAAGGTTGCAAACTTCGTGGACAGAAAATAACCCCGCAAGGAGGTTTCTTGGTTGCCCCAATTTCATGGATCCTAACAGAAATTGCAACTTTTTCAGATGGATTGATCCGCAATTACCAAATCGTTGGTATCAAGCAAGGATGTATCAGCTACATTTGACTGTGATGAATACTCAACAAGAGCTTCTTGAAGTCAATAATCGTCATTCTCGAAGTAACTTCTACAAAAGGGTGTTTATTTTCTTGATTTTCATCATGTTTCTTATTAGGTTTCTTTAAGATTTTGTTTGTCAATGTAATGGAGGGCTGTGGTATGGTATGTGGATGTAATGTTGGCTGTTTTGGTTAGGTGTTAGGTTGTTTTGGTTAGGTGTAAGGTTGTCAGGTTAGATGTAAGGTTGTTTTGGTTTGTGGTTGTAATGTTGGTTGTTAATGGTAGCTTAATGGTATGGCAGGTTAGGTGCAAGTCTTTTTTAAGAGTTGATGTATTATAACTCTTGTTTTTATATAAGTAATAAAATTATTAACTTTCTATGTGCAATGATTTTATTGTTTATACTGTAATATAGCTTGTATAACAAATAAACACAACATAAGCTTATATATTCAAAATAAGATTACACAGTTTTCATACAAGTAGCATCCTGAATTCCAACACAGGAATACAAAAGACAGTGTTTAACAAGTAGCATCCTGAATTCCAACACAGGAATCCAAAAGACAGTGTTTTACCACATTAGTGAATTGGCACATGTACAAAATTGCCTAACAGTTGGCATGCCAATCTAAGTCAAACCTAACCATTACTCAAGTGAAATTGCATCATCTGGATCCAATCCAGGTCCAGGTGTTGGAGGCTTGTTAAACATGATCTGTGCAATCCTCTCTGAGGTTCTTTTTGGTTGTTACCTTGGTTCTTGATTCCTTTGTTGTTGCTGCCTTTATTGTTGCTGCCTTGGTTTTTATTGTTGCCTTGGTTCTTGGTGCCTTGGTTATTCTTTTTGGGATTCAACAGGTTATGAGTGGCTTAATGCAATCTCAGACTGAGTAGCAGCATGGATAATGCAATCTTGTAGTGTGATACCTTCAGGCCATGCATGTCTAGGAAGACCCATACTATTCTGCATCTAAAAAAACTCATATTAGTTTAAGTATTTTAGGTTTAATACATAAAGATGAAATTAAAGGGGATGGATGAGAGTAAACTAACTCCTAACATAGTCTGGCCATCAATTGGATCCCAAGACACACCAAATCCTATTGGCCTAATACCAAAAGGATACATTCTGGACTTGGATCCATCCCCTCTTCCTCTACTACTAACTACCTTGCCATTGACTGTCCTTAGCTTGTTGATGCTGCTACTCCCAGTATCTGCATAGCTTGACCTTTCTTTTTCAGGTGATCTAATCCACACACCTTCCCTAAGTTTGATAGCACCTCCACTTGTCCTCACTACACTACTTGCAGTATCTGGTGTAGACATCTCAAATCCAGGAGGTGGTATTGATGATGTTGAAGTTACTTTTCCACCCCTTGCAGATATTTTCCCACCCCTTGCAGATACTTTCCGTCCCCTTACAGTCACTTTCCCTCCACTTATAGTAACTTTCCTACCCCCTGCAGATACATTGCCCCCACTTGCCATCATAATCCCACCCCTTGCAGTCACTTTACCTACTCTTGCACACACTTTACCACCTCTTGCAGTCACATTCTCACCCTTTGCAAATACTAAGTCACCACTTGCAATTACATTGCCACCACTTGCAGTCACAATCTCACCTGCTGCTGTCACTTTCCCAACACTTGCAGTCATAATCTTACCTGCTGCTGTCACTTCAGGTTTACTTGGGCATGCCCTTTGATTATGTCCTGGTTTTTTACATAATGTGCAATGATTTAGTTGTCCCTTTCTACTTATCTTGGTCCTATTCCCATCATCTTCTATGGCATTTCTCTTTCTCTTATGTGGTGGTCTTTCAGTCATTCTTCTTACAACAAGAGGTAGGGGCTTTTGATAATCCGTAGTAGGCCATTAATCCATTCCATTCATCCCCTCAATGTAATGGTTATATGCATTAACAAAAACATCCTTATTATACTAGTCAGACACATAATTTTTAGGGTCTTTGTGTAAGAAGTATATAGCTACTATACCATGTTCACAGGGAATACCAGATAATTGCGAACCCTTACAAGAACAAGACCTTGATCTTTCATCTACCTTGAACCCTTCATAACCATTTCTTACTTCAAACCTGCTCTCACCACTTAGAATGAAATTCCAATGTCTACACATAATTATAAAGACAATGTAAGTAACTGATTGACTATGTATGTTAAAAAGACAATGAGGAATTACATACCTATGAAGATCCTTGTACTTTTCAAGCTTTTTCCTTATGTTTGGACAGATACCATCAGTCCACTTTGCATGTTTCTCCCTCATCTTTTGTAATCTTTCCATACATAATACCCTGATGTCCTCTAGCATGTTAATGATTGGTTTCCTTCTTGCATCTACTATCATGGCATTGAAACATTCAGAAATCCCATTCTCCACAGCATCACAAGCCTTATCAGTGCTGAAGTATGCTCTACTCCAACTTTCTGGCTGTCTATCCATCAAGTGCTTGTATGCTTCCTTGTTGATACTTTGTATCTCTTTCATCACCTTGTTAAACCTTGTGGGATATGTTGCCTTTGCTGCTTTCCAAAACAGATTCCTGTATTGCACCCTAGTGTATTTCTTCCTAAAGTTAGCATATATGTGTCTAGCACATTGTCTATGCTCAGCCAAAGGCATAACCTGTTTTGCAGCTTCAATAATACCCTGCAATTATACAAGTTAGTATAAATAAACAAATCTTAAGTAACTAACAAAAAGTAAAAGTAATATAATTTTTACCTTATGTTGATCAGAAATGATAGTTAGCCCTTCACCAGAAACTAATCCCAAATCATTAATCAAAAGTTCCATGAACCAGCTCCAATTGTCCTTATTCTCCACACTAACAACAACCCAAGCAATAGGATATATTTGATTATTCCCATCTCTCCCTACTGCTGACAGAAGTTCACCTTTACATATGGTTTTCAAAAAGCAACCATCAAGTCCTATGACCCTCCTACATCCTTGCAACCAACCTTCCCTTAACCCCTTAAAGCAAACATAAAACCAATTAAAGTAGTTTTTACCATCAGGGATTGAATCAACACTCATCTTACTTGTTGAACCAGGATTAGAGTTAAGTATCTCAGATGCATATGACCACAACATTCCATAATGATCCTCTAAACAAGTCTTATATTGCTGTAAAGCTTTCATCTTTCCCCTTCTAGCTTGACTAATTTTAACCTTGCATTTATATTTATTAAAGATTTATTCAATAATCTCCTTAACTTTGATACAAGGATTCATTATTATCTTTTTTGCATAGTTTCTAGAAATCCAATTACTTGTTATTAAGGTACCATATTCAAAAGTCCTAGAATAGGAATGCTCATCATTCAATTTTTTTATTTGAAAAGTCTTTTCATTTTGCATCCAAGATGCCCACAACCTGAATGGACATTTATTATCCTTATCATCTCTGCAACATTTAGCCAGAAGTCTCCTTGGATTATTTACTTCACAATAGAGCTTGTATCCATTAGCCAAAGCATAAAATACCAATGCTCTTTTAAGTTGTTCAGGAGACTCATAGTTTTCACCTAAAACAGGTCTCATTAACTTCCATTTGATAGTAGGATCATGGATTGGCCACTTATCACCTAGGTTATCCTCATCAGACACATCTTTTTCAGCAGACACATCTTTTTCAGCAGGCACATCTTTTTCAGCATACTCATCCCTAGGTAACCCATTGTATATTCTACTCAGAAAGTTAGCATCAAACATTTTTTTAGGTGCAGTGTCTGGTTTCCTAGTCCTAGCATCATAAACTTCTTCTTCACCATCAGATAAATGATCAACACTAGCAGTTTCACTCTCTTCACTTTCACTATCATAAACATATACATCATCTAAATCACTGTCACTGCCATCATTGTGTTCTGCATTGCCTACTTGTTGTTTACTACTGGAAGTGGCATCAAAAAAATCAAAGACACTGTGAGACACATATATATCTAAGACATTATCATTTTGAGCACCTAACTCAACGCATTTAGCTAAGTCTTCATCATTTTTTAAGGTTCTCAAACCTAACTCTAACGATAAACCAACAACATGATAAAAGATCTGTTTGATATCACTTGAACATTCACTCACTAAAAGTTTGACAAAACCAACAAAGTTCATTGCACCCATATCAACATTTGGAATCTCAGATAACATTTCATAATCATAAGAAAAAGGATCCCTTACAAATACACCTCCACGATGAAATCTTATGAGATAACTGGAAGATGATGACGAAGATGCCATCTGAAACAAGATAATTAAATAAAAAGTGTTAATTTCAAGAAACCCTAATTTTTTTTATAGAAAACTGTAATTAACAGTAAACAACAAGTCAATTAAATATTTATAGAGCAGATCGTACCTTGTTGGGAAGATGACAACTTAGTTTGAGATCCAATCTTAAGTAACTCAGTGAAGAAGGGATGTGTGTGTGTGTGTTAGGGTTTTGATTAAAATAAAGTGTTTACAACAATGGGGATTCACCCCTCTTTATTTTATAAAAAGTCAATTATTAAAAAAATAAAAATAATTTATTAAATCCACGTTGGACTAGAACCGGTTGTAGTAAGTGAAAAATTTGGGAGTAACGTTATCAACCGGTCATGTGAACATTAGTAACCTGAGTGAACAAAATGGAACTCTAGTTACTTAGGACAACTTTTTGTGAAACTTTAGTAACCTGTTTGTGTATTAACCCTTCTTTTAATTAGTTCCTACTAAACTAAAAACCAAACACCCCTTATGTTCTATTAGCTCCTACAAAACTGAAAACCAAACACCCCTTACTACCTTTTTACTCCTACTAAACTCTAAAACAAACATCCTTGTATTTTATTTTGTGTCGATATAATTTAGGAGGGCTAGATTTGTATTCCATAAATATAAGGTTTCATTCCTTTTAAAATCATAACACACACAGTAAACAAAAAAAATTGGTCTGTTCTCCCTCTCTTCCTGCTGTCGTCGAACCACATCCATCATCACCAAGATCATCACCAAAAATTCCTAAATTGATTCTAATCACTCCAATATTATTCCTACATTAATCTTTATCATTCTTTTCAGGATTAATCAACATGCAAGGTTTTCTGTCAAGATTCTTGATTTTTAAGATTTTGATTTTAAAGGGGTTTAATTAAATTGGATACAATTGGAGTTATAAGGGTTTAATTTCAAGATATTGTGCAAGATTTGATGTAGTAAAACCAAGTTAGGGTTTGTTCTTGAGGTTAATTGGGTTTCGGCTAAACAAAGAAAACAATGAAAGAATTGTTTTTTATCTTTTTCTTGGCTCCTACTAGTGTTTGTAAGTATCCTTAAACTCTCTTTGATGTTATTTTCTTATGATTATGCTTGCATTTTATTTTCATACTTTGGAATCCATGTGCGATTATGTTTAGTATATATATATAATTGTGAAAGGATTATTGGTTTGAGGTATTAGTGGACGGAGATAGGTTAGTTAGGTGTATTTGTGAAGTTGTTGTGTAGAGGAAATAGCGTTTAAGTGTTTTGAAACTTTGTACTTTTGCTTAAATTTTGGTTGTACTTTCGCTTAAATTTCTTTTGTACTTTCGCTTAAATTTCTGTTGTACCGAATGATTTCAAATTATCTATCAATTAATGTATTGTAAAAACTTTGTCAACTTTACTATAATCCTCTATTATGCAAGCCAGATTGTAACTCTGTTTTAACGAAAATGAGCATTGCATCGTTAGTCCTTAATTATACATGACCTGATCAACTATGTATAATTCAGGAAGGACCATGCCCATGCTGAGAGTAGTCACCTTAAAACTTCTTGTCAAGAAACAATTTTCTATTTTTGTGTGCGTATTCATGAAACGCGTTTACTTTGGTAACCATAACAACTAAGCAGACCTTTACTCTATGTCATCTTATACCAAATCCTAAGCCAAGAAGTCGAGACACATCACTAGCCGTCCTAGGACAATTCGCTATCAAACTTGCTCACCAAAAAGAGTTACGCCAAGGTGAGGCGTAAGCCTTTAAAATTTCAAGTTGGCAACCGAGTTATGCTTAAGGTTTCGCCCTGGAAAGGCGTAATTCGCTTTGGAAAACGAGGGAAGCTAAACCCTAGATAGGTTGGAACCGTTGCTTACAGGCTTGAGCTGCCTCAAGAGTTGAGCATGGTTCATTATACGTTTCACGTATCCAACCTAAAGAAGTGTTGATCCGACGAACCGTTGGCAATTCCATTGGAAGAAATACACATTGATGATAAACTCAACTTCGTTGAAGAACCAGTAGAAATTATGGATCGTGAAGTCAAGCGGTTGAAGCAAATCCGCATTCCAACTATCAAAGTTCTTTGGAACTCTCGGCAAGGAGCTGAGTATACCTGGGAACATGAAGACCAATTCCGGAAGAAATATCCGCATCTTTTCTCCGAACCCGTACTTTCATCAAGTGTCGCAACTTGAGCCTTGAGGACAAGGCTCATTTAACGGGGAAGGAGTGTAACAATTCATATTTTTGATCAATGAACGACGTTATTAAATTCACTATTTATTTTTTTCTAGTACGCGTTTACTTTTAATTCTCATTATATAGTTAAATCGCGTAAGCTAAAAATTTTCATTTAGCGTAAACGGACACCAAACAAATTTAAGTTTCGTCAAAGCTAGCCATATATTATTTTTACAAAAGTAATTATTATCTTTTATATTTTTATCGATTACGTAAAACGTTACGTTTCGCGATAAATTACGTTTAGGTATACCCGGAACCACCAAAACTTTTCTACACTTCAACGAATACTCATTTTTATTTCCAATGATCAAAGTTTTATAAAACTCTAACCACATTTATCACTTGGGCCGAATTTCTCATAAAGGAAATAAGCTAGATCATTCTTTTCTCAAGTATACCTTTTATATATAAACTACAACTGACATTTTCAAAGTATTACTTTCACTATTATGCAAGTATACTTCTATTTATCCAAGATATTTTCTAGCTAACACTTCCATAATTTCATGGGATGATATGCTCATTAGGGGACATAAAGACATAAGTGTTAATGAGCTAGTATATGTACATCTTAGGACTAGTAAGTCTTGACCAACCATCTTCCTTAAGACCCTCAAAATGTTTCATGACTTTCTATGACCATTTGACTAGCCTTGACTATCACTTGATACTTATAAGTCTTGCACTAGTAAAGGTAATAACACACATTGCAAATACACTTATCAAAAACCATCTCTTTCTCTCTTTTTGGCTTACATACCCACGTCCCAAAATAAAACCCAAGAACAAACCATACAATCTTTTTCTACCACATTTACAAGTAATCATACACTATATCTAAGATACCTCAAGGTGTTTTAAAGGCTTGATTAAGTCTTTAAAAGGATTAAGCAAGAAAAGGAAAGATTAGGTTTTTCAAACTAATCTAGGGTTTCTAAGATTTGCAAGATTGGGTTAAAAATCTAAACAAAGGGTTTATATTATATTCTTCATCATCATACTAAGGTTATCTAGAACCCTAATCATTTCATTTATCATTTTATGTATGTATATGTTCTATGTAGTGAAAT